>JAVQJG010186416.1:0-19378 GCA_036024015.1 Craterocephalus amniculus | reverse complement strand
GGTGTGATTTAAAGCAGGCTGTCCATGCTCGGAAGCCATCAAATCTGACTGAACTGGAGATGTTTTGCAAAGAAGAATGGTCCAAAATACCTTCAACCAGAATCCAGGCACTTATTGGTACTGTAACCTTGGACAGTGATGCTCAGAGAGTTCCTAAAACTGGATGCTGCATGTTATCTTTCTATAAGTAACTCATGAGATAAACGGGGACAGAGAAATGTCATCCTATAGCACTGGTTTATGTGCACACACAGATCATGTAAGATTCTTGCAAAGGAGGAGGGTAGGATAGATACCTATCTTTTATTTCAGCCTTAGCAAAGATTCTTCATTATGCATAAACATGTAAGGCCAAAGCAGGCATCAGCAAAATTGTCACAGTCCTGCCAGTTTCAGATGCTTCCTGCTACACCACCTGAATCCGATTAATGGGTCAGTGCTTTGGCAGATCTTGACAACAAGCAGTTGGAGAGTCATTTATTTCAAATCAGGTGTGATGGAGCAGGGTATGTGCAGGACTGCGGCCCTCAAGGACCGGGGTGGTTCATCCCTGCGCTACAGTGATCCAATGAAAGTATTTGGTTAAGGTAAAACATTTTAATTTGGTTTAGTCTAGTAGGAAAGGTAGTCCCAACACAAACATTTTTGTAGCAAGGTTTTATAGGACCCTTGATGTGTACTCAAGATTTTTACTTGTTGCCTGCGTCAACTAATGTCCCATGGAGGATTTTTTTGGTGTCCATTTTGAATTTATGTCCACATGAATGGTGAAAACACTAATAACACCGCAGTTTTCATTACTCCTAAAGCAGACATCGTACAAAATGAACACAATTTTCATCAGGAATCGAATGTAAAGGACACTAAGATGCTAGTTACCTATGTTGTCTATTTTTAATTTGTATTTAATTTATGTTTTGTGTCCACTCTGTTGTGTTGTGTAGACACCAAGTTGTCATAATTGCATCGTTACCGTGGGGAAATTCATGAAATGTGGCCAAATAAACGATTCATCAACAATAACCACCAAAACTTTGGCATGGTGCATGTCTACATAAAACATTTTCTCTAGGTTCATGTGACAAATGGTAGATATTCCCAAACTGGTTATCTGCTCTTGAGCACTCAGCATTATGAAACAAGTGGAATGCAGAATTTGTAGATTTGTGGACAAAACTACATTGGAATATTTTACGATGCCGTAGAAGAAGTCATACTGTACACTAACCTGTTCTTTTAGTTGTGTCTGCGTTGAAAGAGCCCCTGATGGATGGGCAGGTCAGAACCATCACTCAGACTGAGTCATACGGCCGCCAAAGACCCTAGACCCGCCAGATAGCTATCCATTAGTCACATAATCCTCTTGACCCGGGCCTTCTGTTTGTTTGCCTTGCCTTTCAGTTACTGCAAGACATCCTTGAGTTGGGTAAAAACCTCAGCCAGTGCTGGATGTTGTTAGATCACCATTCTATTGTTAAACTTTCCAATATTTTGGAGTAGAAAGTTCAAACAACCCAGTGTCTTTCTTTCAACTGCTGTTGCTATCCTATGACGCAATATCTAATGATATTTGTTGTAGTCTGCTGTATAGCACAGGTAGAGTGACCTGATGCCAGATTGACAGAGTCATAAATAATTGAACCAAGCAGGGTTCACACCGCCCAGGGACAGCCAGCAAACCCAGGAGTGATGAAAGGAGCCAACAGAGCCCAAGGACACTCATCTAATAGTCCACCGTTACCAGTGCTACTGTCACATATCTCAATCAAACCACACAGCCACTGCCTACACACTCACACACACACACACATACACTAGCTGGGGAGAAAAAATCCTGTCATGTACATTTGACAGAGATGAAGATCAAATGCTATAGTGTCACAGATGTCTGGGTTTAACACTCTCCACCTCATGGCTGGAGACTATAAAGTCATGTGTCAAATAAGAGAGAGAAAAATAAAAATCACGATTAAGGCATTGCAAAGAAGACAGTGGTCAGTGTTCAGTAAAGGAGTCCTGGGTCCTTGAAAGGGAACCCTGCTCTGTGATCATTAGAGGGTCTGTGTGAGTCCAGATGGAGCTGTCACAGTGAAGCATGCCTACACATGTCCTCAGTGTCTGTGGGATCCATTGCTCTGGGCTAAATCGGGGAAAGGAAAACCAACGTAACCTTGTACAAAAGGATTTTTCGCATGTTGAAAGAATGATGACTTATTGCAGCAAACAGTGTCCTTCAGGAGTTTTAGACGAATAGTACTTATGCATGCAGCCCCAGTCAAGTGCCATTTCTTATCAGTGGAACATCTCTGTGGCTGTCGGCTGTATAATAATGGCCACCCAAGCCCGACAAGTTGATCACAATGTGAGACTCATCTGCCTCCTGGGTTGTGATCCAACAAGTAACTGCAGTAGGGCATTTTTTAAGCTTATCTCTAATGTAATAACTACAAAACATGAGTTATGGATGGTAGAAGCAACTATAGGACCTCATTTTGTATGACGTCTACACGAACAGCCACAAGGCACAACGCATGTTTTTTAATCACTGTAATGTCATGCCTTCCTGTTTCCTATAACCTGTATTTCTATTCTTTCTTTTTTTTTTTTTGATCAAAAGGTCTACATTGTTATGAACTTGGGTAATGCAGCACACTGACAGGGTATAATAATATGATTCTAAAGCCACAGCAGAGTTCCACTGAGAGCGTAAGAGTTTATGAACATGAACACTGCCATCAAAATAGCTCCTGTTAAGTTAAAGATTATTTTTGCAATAATGCATGATATATAGCTTTTCATTTCACATGGGTACATTTACTTTTTTAGGTTTATAATTATACCGCAGCATATTATCATCTATTTTTTTATGGCAATTGGAATGAACAAAGGATTTACAAGCAACTTTTTTTAATGTTCTGTTGTGGGCATAAACCAATACCAGATAAAAGAAAACCTATACAGTATATCCAGTAAAGGTATGGTTAATTCCAGTCAATTCATTTGTTTACAAAAGACATTTCATAAGTCTACATGAGGAAAAAAACCCTTGATTTGCAGTCTTTGACTTCACTTACAATAAGTAAGAATACGTTGAGGATGATTCACAGATCCTTATTATTGTGTGAATCTCATACAGACATTACACAAAATGCCATGAGACTGTTTTCCAATATTTAGTTCTAGTTTTAACGCTCATGCATGTGAAACAAAAAGGAAGGCTGTGTTGCTGGAATCAAATCAATATCAATGCAATCTGAATCATTTCATGACAGTTACACAAATTCCTGTGTGACTGCATTAGGAGATTACAATGCTTTAAGAGTCCTTGCTGTGGTTGGCTTGCAACTACACAACCTATAGGTCTTAGTCCCCAAAACACCAAACAACAGCAAGATATAAATGAATAACTAAATAAACAAAAAGGATATATAGGCAGCAGATTTACTATCACACATCTTGTCTAAATCTGACGATACTTTCGTTATATGTAAGTGAGAATTATAAACTATACTATATTACATATGTATCTGACACTTTGATGACCTCACATATTACATCAACCAGAAATAAAAGTTGAACTGTTTGTAACAAAAGAGTGCTTGACCCACAGCAGAACATTATAATGTCACTTTTCTACTTTGCAATGCGGGGGAGATTTGTTACTTCAAGGCCAGGGCAATTGGCCATAACTGGGGGAAATATGAATTCTGGCCTCTGACAGAAAATCCTAAAGCAGAGCATCAGTCGGGGCATCTGTTTGGGAGATGAAACTCAAATGAAAATCAGTTAGATGGCAAAAGATTGATCATTGGAGGTACAAAGTCAAAAGCCAGACCTGAATCCAATTTTACTGAGACGATATAAAAGATTAAATAAGATACCAGCGATGCAAATGCACATAAGTTTAAAAAAAATTAAGACTCTTGAGAATACAGTGTAGAGTGTCTCCCTAATGAAGCCTACAACAACAATCTGACCAACGATAAACAGGGAATGCAAAAGCAGCTGTTCCTTTAATTTAAGTGTAAACTTAATTCTTTTGCTGAAAGATTGCGCTCTGAAAAGGAGGCTCCCATAAATCCAACACGCAGCAGAGCAAGCTGAAAAACAAAACCACTCATGCTTATTTGTTCCTACTTCTCTCTGAGATCTCAAAAATAGTGTCTTAAAAGGGACATGTGTGTGGTGTCTGTGCCTGAGGGCATTAATTAGGGTTTTCTGAAGTCACTGTCAACCCAACTCTCAAAAATTTCAATAGCCGACTGAATAAATTGTCTGTTTATATGTCCTTTTAATCCCAAAAAACACCAAGTTGTCCAAATGCTATCAGTATATGAGAATGTTAGCACTGGCTGATCTTTGATGCAGGGTTCAATAAGAAACTAACAGCCCTGTGAATACCTGCATGTTCCCCACTATTCAACACATTTCAGATGCAATAGGCATTCTTCACTCCTTTCATTTCCAGAGGTAAGTTATATGACATTGTATTTCCAGAGAAATGAAATAGAATTCTATTCTCTGAACCCAGTCGTGATTCATTGTATCCATGTTTTATGTATGGAGAAATGCACTATATCAGATGTAGCTTTCTCCAGTGGACTAAGTTTCACTCTCCTCCTAGTTTGAAGTGTTGTGTGATTAAGTGTAACCTTGACAAGTAGACAGGTCTCAGCAGTTTCTTGCTATTTAAATGTGATGATTTATTTTAATGAATTTACTCTAAATATTTGTGCCAAATAACAAGAGCAAGTAGGGCGTGGGTGGTATATTGTGTATTCTTCCTATCCCACAAGTGTTTTTTTTTATTTTTTTTATTGTGAGCGATGTTAATCAGTAGTGTTTTTAGGGCAGAGCTTCACAGAGGGATCCTTCCATGTGGATGCAGTAATGAAACCATAAATCACAGCATCATTGGACATCTTCTGAGCCTCTGATATTTCCCCAGACACTTTCAGTCCAACCATTTTCAGCATGCTTACAGTGTTAAATGGATTGACCATGGAAGATAAACTTAAATGTGACTTCTTTCTTGGGACTGTGACTTGACAAGAAAGAGGAAGTGGGAAAAAAGTGGTTATACTTTATGAGTATGGGGTTTAATACTAATATTTTGGTACTGCTGAAGGCAAAAGGCATAAGAAGAGGTGGTATTAGAGAAAAAGATTTCCTCTGCATTGTGCAGAATGATGGGGACGTGATGGTATTTAAATGTCAATGCAAGAACCCTCGATAGTTGAACATATTATCTGCCTAAGTGGTGGCACCGACAGTCCCTTTGAAGATTTTCACCTCGTGTTGGTTTTGTGGTGCATAAACAGGCAATGATGGGTAGCGGCAGGTAGGTAGGACCTCTGTGAAATTAAATGCTGCTTACTGTATGAGGAGAAAAGATGTACATAACTTTAAACAAGTCCGGAATTTGTGGCTTGTTTCTAGCATGACAGACACATCATTCTACATCATTCCTCTTTCACCTGACTCTGAGAGCTTTGTGGTAATGGCTGTTTCATGAGTGAGGATTGCATACACCACCTGCCAGTGCAGTAATTAGTTTGGGCTGCGGCTGCGATGGAGATTGTTTTTCACCCCTGAGACAGTGATTGCAGAAGAACTGTCAAAACAAGGCCATGTGATTGCTCTCTTTTGTTGTCGCTTTGGATGTTAAAATGACTCTCAGTGGTACTGTCTGACCCGTGCACTGGGGTTTCCATCGCCATGACAGATGAACAATACTGCATCAAAGCAAATGACAAAGGGTCAGTGGTTGTAGTGGTGGCAGTGACTGATTCATTGAAACAGGCTGGAATAATTTCATGCTCAACAGGAATGGGGTAGTGTAGGGGCACCCAAGTCCGGTCCTCCAGAGTTGCTGCAACTTTTAGATGCATCCCTTCTCCAACACATTGGACTCAAATGGCTGAATTTCCTTGTGGCCACGTTATTCAGCTCTGCAGAGGACCAGTAATGAGCCTTCCATGTGATTCAGGTGTGTTGGATAAGGGGGGGCGCGCATCTAAAAGTTGCAGATAGTAGGAGATTTTTTTGTTGTGTGTTTCTGTATGTCACAGAGGTATACGATATACAGTGTATAAAGATTAATTATTAATAAAATCTTTTAATTTCTTATATAACTTAAAATAACTCAAATTCCTCAAACTCACGGTTTGTGGTTTTGATACAATGCATGAACGATACTAGTTCATTTACAACGATACAATCCGAAACGATTCAGTGACTTGATATCGATTCAGTATATCTATCAACAACTATCATCAAAAATTCAACCAGTGTGATTTTCATAAATACCCGGATGCTGGACAGTACAAGGAAGTTTCTCAGTAAGAAGAATCTTAGTTTCTTGCAAGGGAATTAAGTATAAATTAAAAATGTGTGTAAACAGAACAAGAAACAATAATTAATAGCAAATCCATTCACGATTTGTTTTAGTTTTTTTTTTTAAGTTCACCCATCCAAGTTGAGACAACAGGTTCTAAACCTTTTGTCGCATTATTTTTAATAATTATATAATTTTTTTAATGAAAGTGCAGTTAGTGTAAATATTTTAATAACCTGCTACTTCCACTATTTTCTCAACAAAAAAAGTGCAAAAATAAAATCTTCCGTGCTTCGATCCAAAGTTTTATTTCTCAATCGATAGAATAGATAAAAAACATTTTATAACGATGATAGGTAAATGTCGATTTTACTACCAACTTGCCGAGCACATATCAGTGCTGTTGGATCATAGGAATATCAATTGATATAATGATGTACTATATGAATCGTTACACCCCTAGAATGCTGCCATAAACAAAGCTCAAGATGATCCAAAGAAATCTGTGTCTGTGACAGTTTCTGTTGTGGCAACATTTAGTTTTTTTGGCCCAGCAGTGTATCTTAACTACACTTTACTTTAACCTTTGACATCAACACTACAAAACATTTCAATCGCATCATTAGTGAAAAACAACTGTACAAGCAAATTCTGGCTGCACACAACCTGGTTAGCTGATAGTCTTTAAGAGAAAACCATTTAAAGCCAGAATATATCTGTGTTAAGTGTGTTGTTAGAAAGAAAAAGAAAACTGCTCTTCCCTTGTTTTTTAGCTGGAAAGGTGTTACCTTGGTTTCCCATTCAGAATTCCTCCTTGCTTCTTTAAAATAAGAGCACTCTGACCGCTGCCTAGTGCAGATAAGACACACACTTGTCCTAAATACTTTAAACAACAGCACCATTTTTAAAGGCCATTGCATACCTTTACTCTCAAGTTCGAATTTCTTTTTTCTAGCCCAAGCATTGTGGTAGTCCTCAGCCAATTGTTCAGCCATAGCCTGATGACAAAAACATTTGAATTATTCATCAAGAAGCACTGAATGTGAACAGGTCATTAAAATAAGAAAAAAGTAACAGAAAAGACGGAGAAAACCTGGAAAAACCAGGAGTAAATAATTGAAAACTCTAAAGTTAAATTAAGACTTATTGGTGCTAATTGACTCACACACTGATCCCATGATAAGGTGATACTGCTCATGTCCATAGGTTTAGGGCTAAAAGTTGATGCTCCTTCAAAAGATAACTGAGAGGCAACAAACAGCTGGTTACTTAAAATAAATTTAACAAATTTAATCAATGAAGGCTGTGCATACAAACAGGTACAAACCTGTCCAGATTGAGAGACCCTGCGAGCACAGGCATGCATGCCAAATGAATCTCCTTCTTTGGTCCTTTCTATAGTCCAACCAAATGCCAGCATACTCTTTAGTGTTTCTTTGATTGCCCAGCGATATGTTTCCTTCTCCTGGTTTGATGCAAAGCAAATGATAACAAAATCAGTAAATGAGTCAGCTTTTTAAAGTGAAACTAGATGTCATCAAAAGGCTGCAACAGACATACACCACCCTTCAAGGAGGTTATAATTCAAAAACTGAACGACAGTGTTTGATTTTTAAATTTCACACACCACATTCAGTATGCAAGTGCCTCTGGGGTATATCAGTTCACCGATTTCATTACTGAAATACATTTGTGCACAAAAAATACATTAAAAAACTGACTTCTCAGTCTACCTTCTCAGCCAGAGCCCTGTATGGCTTGAGGAGAGGATGAACTTTGGTGTTCTCACAAAACTGCTCCCCATGAACCCAGCCATTGGCAAACTGTCAGACATAGCACAAATTCACTAAAAATCAAGAAGAACACGGATGTTTTGACACTGTCACAGTCAAAAGAGATTTTAGAAATGAAGTCATAAGTGGTTCTGTCCAGACCAGAATGTTAAATATCAGCTAACTTTCAGCATTAACAAATTGTTCAGCTCTGAAGAGTAGATGCCGAGATATTACCTTGTCAAGAGACCATTTCTCATGAGTGTGCTCTGCATACTTGTTCACAATAAACTCCAGTCTCTCTGGCACAGACACACTAGTGCAAGGACAGAAATAATACAGTACTTCGTTTTATTATACATTTACATACTGTATCTGATAGCAATTGAACATTATCTATTCAAGCATAATAAAAGATGTTTTTAATAACATCCATTAGAGTCTGACACTGAGCCCAAGTTAATTGTCTATCAAATGCGAGCTCACACTTCTCCAGCAGATTAGGTTCTCTTAAAAATATGTGATGATCTTGCTGATATTACTTGCCATTGAATAATAAATATTTCTGATCTTTCTTACCTAGATATATCCACAGGTTGGGTGTCAAAGTGTCCCTCTGTATCCATGGAGGAGTTTCTCTCCATTTCAGACAAACAGCTTGGCTGCACATGGTCAGGAGGCAAGGCTGTGGAAACTGCGACAAGGCACTGCACACCCAGCCTAAACAACTGAGGCATGTAGGGCTGCACAGTTCAAGAAAGAAGTGATGGAAAGGAGCAAGAGAAAGAACAGGGTAGGGTAAGAGCTCAGAGGATACAATATAATGGAAAATAAGTTCAAGTTAGCTTAATACAGAATATTTCTACTTAAAGATTCATATCTGACATTTAGTGCTATTCATCCATCTGGATTGTGTTGGCTTGGTGATTAAACTAATCTATTTATCTAATTTTACTAATTTAATGAATTCTGTAGTTATTTCTCCAGCAAAAGTAAGACAATGGCACATTAACATATGTCATCAACATGATAGAACTATTAAGTATCCCATTTCTGTGTGTAAAACAATCCATGTAAATATAAAGCAGGATAAAAAAAAATCTTAGAAACTACAGTATATGACAAATTCAGAATTTCAGCTTGTACAAAATATCTGTACATATCCAGTTTAACTTAAGTAACCTTATGGTGATACTTTTCCAACTTGATTTGAGCTCTGACAATTTTTTATAGTAAAAAATAGGGTACTTAAAAAACAGTACATCTCAGTTTCAGTGCATATTCAATACTATGGTATAATAATATCTCTCATGAATTATTTCTGTGATGAATTCCTGTCCTGAATCATTTAGATAATCATCTGTCAGATTATTTTAGTGTGCTTACTGCAAACTGAAAGAACATTCATTTATTGATTATTACTCTCACTAGTATCCATGAAGTCTGTTTTAGATTCAGGGAGTTTTATTCCAGGATATGAATAATTGATCCATCTTAAGTGTGCTCCATTTTGCCCTTTTCAGGTTCTCAGAGTAAATCATCAGAGGAAATTTAGGAATGCATCCTGTTGTTTCCCCTTCAATAAACTTTAAGAATGAATAGAAGCTGATAAATTAACACTTTATTTTCTGCTGCCATTCTGGTGATAAACTAAAACATTATTTTAAGTTCAAATAAGTTGTGTTTTGTATCCATATTAATATGAGTATTTCATGTTGCTAACCTCCTTTGCCAAGGCCTTAAAAACCACCCAGAACAACTTTCTTGATATGCGGAGTTCCTCCTCAGAAGCCAAAGTCTGCTTACCCTGCCCGCCAGCTTGGGAGTAATACTTACACCTCTGCTCAAAATGGCTGATCAAGAGCTGGAACATGAAAGTAATTATCAAAATTACACACAGACATTTTAACCTGGGCTACTAACAGATATTTAAATCAGCTATAACAAATTCCAATTTATGTTTCCACCTTTAGTGGCATTTTGCTGTGGTCTGTGAGGTGGAGAACATCAAAGACGAGCTGGCGAAGAAGAGGCTGCATCATAGATGGCTGGAGTTTGCTAAGGACATCAAAGCATGCAGAATTAGTCAAATGAAAGAAAAATCTCCATGTCTAATACAAAAGCACAACAAATTTGTTTTGAGTGATCATTTCATCTCAGAAGAGTGGGTAAAATCGGGCAAAAAGTTGATTAATTTAACATGTTGATTAAACTTGAGCAATTATATCTAAAAAGAGAAAAATGAACTCCACAGAAACTAATTAAATATGAGTGGGTTCATGATTGATCACAAGGGAATGTGGGTAATGTAAGAAATATATTATTCAAATGTATCATGTTTAAACCAAATTGCCATTTTCCTTTGGGATCAATCAAGTATTTTACATTTAATTTAATTCATTTCATACAAACTTTTACAAAAAAAAAGATGCATCATAATTGGGAGTAACAGTGTCCTGATGGGTCTGGATCATTCATCTGCAGGTGTTTCTCATCAACAGAAAATAAAACAAAATAAGAAGGTGACAATATTCCCAATATCAGGGATAAAAAGGATCCTATGCCATCAAGAGCTACTCAATATTCTGTGATTTGATACCTTCAATCATACTGCTGGTTGTTGTTCCATCAACTTGATTAAGATCATACCTGCACAAAGCCAATAAACAATCTTCGGTTGTGTCTCTCTGAGCTTTGGTCAAGCTAAGAGCCCTTGAAAGCCTGTAGACTGCCAGGATAAGAGAATCAACCAACAAAATATGATCCTCTAAATCATGTAAGAGAGCAGCATATTTGGTGAGCAGTGGGAGAACAGCTGTGCACAGGTATCTGTTAAGGGCCAGGGCCATATCAGTGGATCCTAGGTCAGCCTGCAATAAAAAGAAGAGGTACTTACAGAGTAATATTAACCGAGAGACACTGAATCTATGACTGACTGACTGAAGAAGCAGCAGGGAAAAACAACAACTAAGAAAGGAAATTTACATGACATCATGCATTTTTATAGTTTTATGTAGTTTGCAAACATTTTAGAAGATTTTTAAAACATTTAAAATAATTTTCAGTAACAAAGTAATGACAGTGGAAATAAAAAAAAACATAAAAAGAACTTTCTAAAAAACAGCAATAAAGTTGAGTCTCTAAGATTTTGTTTATATAAACCTGAGTTGGAGCAGAGGAACATTATCTTCCCCAGTGGTTGGGCAGAGCTCCAGTTAGTTTATTTTTTACTTTATCTGTCGCTTCTTCAATATTACACAAAATCTCCCAAGCAGGTGAAAGGGGCAACAACATTGCTCACAGTGTCGAGAGAGACAGCTGCCTGAAGGTCAGGCAGAAAACCGACTTCCAGGAGGTGGAGAAGAAAACTTTGGCTCTCAATGCCATAAACCCGATCCAAAAACAAAACCATTGCTGCTTTGTGGTCTGGGCAGAACACTGTAGATAGGTCAGGCTCGACCAGCAAACCATCTGGACAGACAAATAAAGAAATTAATGTTTGTGTTTAAGATCTTATGACAACATATTAATGTACACTTGATTGGGCTTCCCATGTCTAATATCTGATAAGTACTTTTCTGCTTGAAGCTTTAATTTTCAATAAATACATACTGTAAAGTCAATGCAGGTGATTTCTTATTACAAACTAGTGATGCAAGATCAGCTGATTTGCTCGACTAAACCTTTTGACACTGAAGATAGTTGAAAAGAGATGCTGATGACTCCTTCAAGATCCTCTATAGGGATGAGAGACCTCAGAATAGCCCTGACGCGGATGGCTTCTCCTTTGCCTCCTTGAATTAACTGGACAACAATTCATGAAAAAAATTAATTAGTCATATTAAGTTTAATAGCAATACACAATTACTGGAGAACTCACACAAAACAATACATGCATATAGTGTGTCCTAGCTGTGACAAAGTGCATCACTTGCATCAAATGTAACTGATATCTTACCAATATTAGTAAGGGCCATTTTTTTCTTTATGGCCCATTTTCTGAAATCCTGTGCATTTATTCTTGCTGACTGAACCTTAAAGGACTTCACATGAAGCTCTTTGCACACTAACCTTTTATCTCCTCTATGGACCACAGCAACAAATTGCTTATAAAGATTATGCATAAAATGATTATTCTTAGTTATTCTGCAAATGCTACCAACACCATCTGAGCCAAAGAGCTGGGAACAATGCAGGCAGCTGGATTTATACAACACTTAGGAGATTTACCCAGCTTGGGTTTCATATTGCATCAAGAGCAAAACTAAAGGTCTACAAACACTGTTTTTTTTGCCACCTAGTGACATGTGCTATATTCTCATATAAGTAATAAAAAACATATTGTACTATATTTCTGGTTGTTGAGTTCTAACAGTTAACTGTTTTATGTGTAGTTTTTATTTTTGTTATAGTCCTTTTAGTCCACATGAAAACAAATTGACCATTAAAAGTTTTTTACCATGTTCTGCATCCATCTGTGTAGCAGGATGAGCAATTTTATCGGTATTTTTATTGGTCAGGGCTTGGGAAACACTCACATGCATCTCTGGAGCACATCGACCCAACAAGTCAATAAGAGCTGAGTAGAAGGTCATGATGGCGTGGCCCATGTGAATGAAGTCATCTTCACTGTCTTGGATGACATCTCTGTAAATTTTAAGCATGAAACAATTCACCATCACCAAATTTGGATAAGATTTTAAGGAGTCCATTTGGCCTGATATATCATTGTCAGCTGGTTTAAGTTTTAGTTTATATTGCATGTTTCTGTGTATTAAATACTGACAGAGTTCTGTTGGAGTGGTGAGTGACCAAAGGTCCATCCATTGAGGGGTCCTCAGAGATCTTGATGGCTTCCTCCATGGCCGCAAGGAGTCCATTGCCCCCATCACCTCTAAGTGCAGGGCCAAAACACTCTGGCCGACGAATCAGCAACCTTAACACTAGATAGGCGTTCTCCTCTACACTCTCACCTGCAGTCAAGGGAAGCACAGAAGGTACACAAGAAAACTCTGATAATTGTGAGCTGTACTGTATTTGAGAGAACACTGGACTGTATCTTAATTTGCTTTCACTGACTCAACTTTACTATAAAAGGTTCTTATTGAATGTGTAGCTCAAGAAACTGATTAACTGAAAGCAGCAAGAGGATCAATATATTTTAATATTTAGATTTATATGGAATTTAAATACAGAGAAAAGGTTAAACTTAAATTACTTAAAGACATTTGTCACTAAAAGCCAAAGCCATCTGGCTGAACTGTGAATGCCCTTCAGGGCAATTTGTACAAATGACTTTTAGGCACTGCTTTAGAGAAAGGAAAAATCAATAGTGGAGTGAATTACTTCGATTGCAAATAGCTAAGTTAATTGCAAGCATAAAATGATGCAGCCATTTGTGCCTTTTTAGCTTTGCACTTTGCTGCAAGTACTGAAGTCAAAATTCCTACAAGCAATAAATGCCGTGAGCACTGTGCAAAATCAAATTCTAACTACATACATGAAGACATAAATATTAACATAACATAACAGCTTAATGATTAAAACTGATAATTAAAAACTAAAAGCTGCACTCATTAATTTAAATGTACCGTTGCAAAAGACAGCAAAGCGTAGAAAATCCAGATAACGTTCTCCCTCCACGGGATTCCATCCGATGTCAGTGTAGCCTTTTGCCACCAGCATTTGACAGCTCTGGAGACCACAACCAGCAAGGTACTGTACCACCTGGACAGTACAATGTCATCAGAGAGTGTTGCATCAGCATTTCTTGCAATGATTCAGACATACACTGATTGTTTTTCAAAATAGCAAGAGATCCCCACCTTCTCTAGGTCAGGTTCCCTCAGAGCTAAGGCCAGTTCATTATTATCCATAACAGAGGCTGCTGCAACATCTAAGGGAGTGGATCCACGCATGGATGGTGAAGCTACGAGACAAAGGCATAAAACAATGCTAGCACAACTCGCATGTTGCATAATTTCAGGTCTGTTTGGTTTTGTTTTTTGTCTTTTTTTAACAGGGATAAAGGATTTTTACATACTTATAATGGCTATAAACATTGGAAGTCTCAAAGACACAAACCCTAGAAACATTTTTCTGGAACATATTTACCCAGTCCAACACTGCTGTTTTCTAGTAGGTAGCTGAGGTCGTCAAACAGTGCACCCTGGTTGTAACGGCTGATCCGGCAAAAGTAACACAGGAATCGGCAGCAGCTGGCCACCATCTTGGGAAACGTAATTTCCTAAAAGAAGCAAGTATCCAACAAGAAAAAAAGTCATCCATTAATACGGTTAGAACGGTTATGTTTGAGAACACAACTGTTTTATAAATTCTACCTCTGAAATACAAATTAACTAACAGCTAAATGCATACTCTTTGATTTTCATAACTGCTCACCTTTGACTCTCCTTCGCCCAGTACATTGACCATCACCTCCATAACAGTCTCATGCATCCCCAATGCCCTCATCAAGTTGGGATGTTGGTAGAAAATTTTATTGTTCATTATGTCTCTGCGTAAATCACAAAAGATACAGTACAGAATAGTGACAGCTGTGTTAAAATGTGACTGAATAAATGAAAGAAAAAAAGTGTCAAGAGAGGCAGATTATACAGTAATTGCACTAACAATCTCTCCCTACCCTAGTCTTCTGATCATCAGCTTCTCTTCTTCTTTCCCCATGTGGACACTGAGGAGGGAGCGAATTTGGCTTAGGGAGGACAAGAAAGCCATGGTGTCCTCCACTGAAGATTGGCTGATTGTATATGCCTTTGAGAGCGGTTCCTCCATTTGGCCCCCAAGGCCCTGATACTGGCGGTGCAGCAATGAGAAGATAGCCCGCACCAGTTCAGGGTCTTCTACCTCACTCTCTTGAGCCCAGCGCACCATCATGTCAGAAATCAGCTTCTTGAGAGACTCTGCACATGTGCCAGAAAGAGAGAAGCAGACAAGTGGAGAACAGATGCAGTTCGGTTAAGAAATGTTTTAGTTAGTAAACATAATCTTTCCTTTATGGCCCTGTTACAAGCATATGGGTCCCAAATGAACATGCTTTCGGTTCATAATCTTCATTCATAACTATAGTCATTACTATCTTATTATATAATAAAATTTGTTAATTGTTTCAACTTGGACAAACAACATATTCTCACACGCAGGTTAAAAACATAATGCAAATGCACCTAAACTTACTGGAAGCATGTGAGCTGCACTCTATTTCCATTGGTTGCTTTTTAAGTCCAGAGACTCGTGACACAAGACCAAAAAGTCGATCTTTCAGTGACATCTCAGCATCATCTTCATCATCTAAGTCGCTGTCCAATTCAATGCCTGTACATTACAGCAAAATAAGTTGAGATTTTCTCAGAGGCAATTATATTAAGTACTCCCCCAAATGTTTTTCAAAGTTCCATGACTTAATGAAAATTCATATCAGATCAATAATAGGCTAGAAATATTCCCACCGCAGTGTGTGTTGAGAAGATGATGGAAGTCTTGCAGGAGCTGCTGGATTTCAACTGGACAAGGACAGTCCTCTGCTTGCTCATCCTCTCTGAAGCCCAGGAGCACATTGATCTTTGGAAACATCATAAATTACACACATTAGGCAATTCTAACTGATAATTATATCTCATAAGCCAGAGTGATTAATCGTGTCTACTTTTTGGTTTATTCTGTACCAAACTCAACAATATTGCACGAACAAAATCCAAGTATTTCTACACTTTAATCCTTCTATTTAATATTAATGCTGTTTAAGTCCACTCAACCTGCTCGTGTGGAGGTAAGCGGAACTCTTTGGTTTTGCGAGCAGTGAGTGCTGCAGACATGTTGAGGGCCTGCATGACCTGATTGTAGCGAAAACGTTGGTTTTCCTGAAGATGATGCACAAAGTTGTCAGAGAAGGCAATCACTGCCTCTACCCTGTGGCGCACCTGGCAATCACACAGATATGATAGCAGGTGGCAGAGCTAGAAAAGAAAATCACACAAAATATTCCATGATTAGATTTTAACAATGCATTGTTAAAACATCAAACTTACATTCCATCCAGTTACGGTAAAAAAGACAAACAGGGAGCATATTAACCTGAAACAGGTCTGATAACGCACCTCAACTTTAACAGCTTCTGGAAGCTTCATTTGAAGAAGACCTTGTTTACTGGTGCAATCCTCTTGCTTGTCCATCCCTTTTGGTTCATTCTCATTACTCCTAGTTTCTTCCTCGTTCTTTTCTCCTCCTTTGGCATTTATTGAGAACACACTTGGCTCTATCAATCTAAGAACCTTCCCAAGTTCTTCATCTCCAAACACTCCTATAACCAAGAGACTGTAAGATAGTCTTAGAAGAGGGACAAGCAAAAGTTCAACATTGCCTCCTGGAGGATCCCTCAAGGCTTGACCCACAGCTGAAACTCCAGCAGTCAGCATCTCCACAGTCAGATTCTTCAGTATGTCCAGAGGGATTTCAGGGCTGTCTGTGCAGGCCTTTTCAACTGTATTGTCTCCTTCCAACCCATCACCCCTGACAAAACAAGGCGGTGAAAAAACCATCTGCGGTTTAAGGGATGTGCTATGCCTAGTGCTGGGAATCCCCTCTGGAAGGTGACCATTCCCATCATCAAGAGCCCCGTTAACAGGACTGGGATAAAGAGAGATCTCTTTGGTTTGGTCGGTCATTGGAACGATGTATTCGTGGTTCATCATAAGATGTGCTGTGGTGTGGCTGCTCAGGTAAATCTGAAGAGCAAAAAAATAATGATTCATTTATCATTTCAATAACCCCGTCAATTTGGAGCCAAAAAAAGCATGACATTCTACAAAAAGGTACCTGAATAAACAGCTGATAATACGCAGAGCGGAGAAGGCCGGGGAGGTGAGGGCTCTGAAAAGCATAAAAGAACTGTGGCTGATCGACGTGGCTGCAGAGGGCATGGCATACTCTGGTGTTGCTATTGGCACACAGCGAGCAGTAGAAGAGGAGGGTGTTGAGGTGAAAGGTGAAAAGGTCATCAAGTTCCGACAGTTCCAGAATGTCAACACACCTGTGTGAATGTCATCAGACAGTAACAATAATGTTAATGTTGCTCTGTGGTCAAAATCTAATTAAAACTTATTTACTATTTAGAATAAAGGCATCAATTTGTAGCATTTTCTGCCTTTTTGAAGATGTCCTTACTGTGTGTTACATTGTGCTCACAAAACAAAAAGTATAAATCGTGACTTGTTAACCTGTTTTCATCAGGAATCTGAAGGATCATGACTTGCAGGGGCTCATTGCACTGGATTCTCCAGCCGTGGTGCTCATCGGGCCGGTCTACCAACACCTTTAATGCACTGTCTGGTACTCTGATCCACGAAACACGGATCAAATGCTGAACCTGAAATCTTGGAGGACACTGAGGTGTGGGATTTCTTCTATGACTGCGCAGCAAGCCAGAAGACAGTGGCATCACATTCTGGATTGAAAAGAAGATATACAACATTGAGATCATCAAAAATGACCAAAACGTTTTACTTCCTTCAAGTACCTTTTCTTTTCCACAAAGCAGCAAAAATATTAGTTTGATCTTATGTTTAATGGCGAAACAACATACCACTGAAAATAAACGAGTTTTATGGACATAAATAGGAATGATGTACCATTCACATTTTAACCGGTACAGCAAGAACTGCCAGTACCTGGAAGCTGGTAGAATTTTTGGTATTTCTGTGTGTTTAAACATATAGGCTATTTTTTAATTTTATATTAAAGTAACTTCCCACTGTTTTTTTTCTAATACTAACTCTGTTTCACTAACTGCAACTCTTTACCTAAACAGTTTTTTCTTAATGATGCACAAAGTGTACAAAATAGTTAGGAATGTGAACTGCAATCTGTCAAAACAACGGATGGCCTTCAGATTTTTCCCTCGGATTTAAAGAAACGGTGAGGGATGGAAAATATGGAGTTAATGTGACCCCTAGCAACTATGCATGAGCCACTTTCACAGCTCATCTGGGTGAGGCAAGGGGTACATTAACAGAAAGTGACAGAGAGATTTATCAAGCCAGTAATGTTACAAAGCTTCTGTCTGAAACACAATAAACCAATAAAAGTTTTATTACCTTGATCCGTCCAAGCTCAAACTGAAACATATTGCTGGTGGTGGGTTTGATGAAAACAGCAGGAAACAGCTTTGTGCTTGCCTCCACCTAGTTTTTAATAAAAATATTTTTTTTCAGTTTGATAATGTAATGCATGCTGGTATCTACAGACTGCAGTCAAGTTAAGTTAAGCTGTACATACACTGTGCGATTTTTGGCCCATTTTGAGCCGATTTTCCAGTCGCACGACAAGTTCACCGATTCGGCTCGAATTTCGGCTCAATCGTGGGTCGTGCCTCGTGCATTCTACATGAGATCACGAGCCGCGATCAGTGCCTCACGACCAGCTCCCGATCAGAAATCGTGGATCGCAGTCCTTGCAAACGTCGTGAGGAAGTTGGGGCAGGGCTACATGCTGACTGGCTTCAAATTCAGATTGCACATGCGCCCCCTTAAATTCCAGAGAATTATTCTACTGAAATATTAAGAATTTAAACGCATTTTGAGACAAAAAAAAACAACAATTGTTCCTGCTTCAGCTTCAGCAGCAGGAATTTCAGACTTTATTAATGTAAACTTTGTTAGATTAGGCTTTATTATTAATTCAACGGACAGTATAAACGTACAGCACCCTGATCACTTTATTACAGTCCAAACGTATCGGACAGCTTCCTCCCTTTCCGTTATATTTCTTTTGTCTCACTGTTGCCGACATAAATAAAGTTATGAGCTTCATGACTTCTCTGCGGCTCATTGCGCTGTGTGAGTGCGTTTCTGTTGGAATATTTATTCTGTGACAGCGCAAGTTGTTGCAGTTCCATAAAATCCTGCTTCCGTAGTTCTTTGTGAGAATTATGATTAATCCCGTTATTATCTAAGATTCAACCCCGTGATCTCTAGTCGTTTTTCATGCTTTCCTGAAAATAACGAAAATCATTTAAGTTTCACCATCAATAGCCATGGCATCATACAGCCAAAAACAGTGCTTTCAGCCATTCCATGTTTTCTTTTGTATTGTAGTCACGCACGAAAGTTAGTGCTGACTGCAGAATAATTATTTTTTTGGACGCACAGTGTGAGCTGTTGAGTCGCATCCGACCACCGGGGCTTCTGGGCATCGTACAGTGTAAGCACATGAATCGTGCAGGATGAACTTTTGAATCCTGCAATCTATTCGT
>JAVQJG010186394.1:0-10804 GCA_036024015.1 Craterocephalus amniculus | reverse complement strand
CAGACTGGCGAACTGTCCAGGGTGTACCCCGCCTCTCGCCCCTTGACAGCTGGGATAGGCTCCAGCACACCCGCGACCCACTTGGATTAAGCGGTTCAGAAAATGGATGGATGGATATCTGACATTAATATTTTTGCAATGGCCGATAACCGATATTTTTTTCAAAAAAACGTTCAAGATAACAATTCTCTATAACATGAAAGCTAATGTTAGCAGCATTAGCTTCCTGCCAAAGTTTGTGAACATCTGAAGACGATACATCAAAATGGTGTTTTCATGTACAGTAATTTCATGCAGACTCTTCCTCACATTACTTTGATGTTGTAGGTATTGCATTCTGCTTTTTGAGTATCATCTTTAAACACCATCACTGCTCTCCGTCAACGGACAAATGGCTAGAAATAAATATCTGTTGTTAATATCGGCCTAGTTTTACTTATTCAACCGATACCGATATTTCATAAAAAAAACATCTGCTGATTTCGTTATTGAAATCAAAATATCGTGCATCCCTATCAAACACTTTACCATGTTTCTTTACCATGGCAGCTATTTACCATGTCAAGCAGTTGTTTGCATGGCTACAACTATAATTATTAACTTCTGCGAGCCTTTTTATTATTTGATCATAGCAGGTGTAAAATTCTTCTGTCTGTCTTTCCTTCTATAAATGCAAACTTTTCCAATGTCAAGGAAACAGAAAAGTGTGACTCTCACCATCCAAGCAGTGACAAAATCTCCCATCCACGTCCCCACTGCTGCAATCTTCATGAAACTCTCATTCCTGATGCCCATGTATTCTGTCACCATGTGAGGCCTGTGAGGATGATAAAAAGATGGAATAGAACATAAAAAAAATGTAGCATACCCCATAACAGAATAGACATAAGAGTACTGTCAAAAAAGAACCAAATAAAAGGTTACTGCGACCAGGTATCATGATTCCAGTCATGATAGTCAATCAATATAAACCTAATCCTGTAAAAACAAGGACTGGTGGCTCTACATTCCGTAAAGCCCCAAGGATTGTAAACAATTTACGCCAGCACGGTGGAATTTATGCCGCATCGGCCGTTTCATTTGGTCCTGCAGTGTTTGACAAATTATCCATGTATTTGGCAAATTTGTTTCATGTCGAGCTGATTTTAAATCACCACTCCCATCACAATGAGAACCCTCCTGTCAGAGTGCTGCGTCTGAGCGAGCTGAGCCAAACGTGCGGTTGCACAGATGCGAAACCTGTACCAGGCCGAGGCACGGCATTACAGAAACAATCTCACATGCAATCGTCTCTGATAAAAAATGACACGCTTTCTTTGGAGTTGTAGTTACTCCTTCATCTCTGTACAGCAGGAGAAGATGAGAAGCTTTTGTTCAGCCCCGCAAAACCCACCCACCTAACACACGCACTACATCACTCCATTTTCTCCAGGTAATAGCTCAGGGATGGAGAAAAAGTGGGTCAGTCGCCTCCTATATGGAACTTGCCGGGGAGTGGAGGAGAACAGAGGGAGGCGACAAGGCCTGTTTGATCTCCTGGCAGCCAGTGTCTTAGAAGCTGAGTGGAGCAGGTGGGTGCCCGCCACCTTTTCCACCCCTCCAGCCTCCTCTCACCACCCCCCGAAACAGGTCACACTCATGAATATAATAGATGGCGATGGATAGGGCTCGGACTGTGCTTTCAAGAGGTCGCATTTGAAGTCAATGGCTCCATTCGTCTTTGTTTTCCCCCGGTCATTTTCTGGCCCAGGGCAAAAGACAATAAAATGATTTCTACTGCACGCCGGGCTCCAGAAAATCTTGCCTACAATTTCATTTCTGTATATTCTCTATCCAAGTGTATGTTTGCTCATGGTGGGGAATTCTCCTTCTATCCTTTAGCTGATTGCATAAAGCGCACCATTCTGTACTGTTCACTTTCTAAATAATTTGTTGTCACACAAGTCAAAAAAATCCACTTAGAATCAGCAGAGGACAATCTGTTCAGGCTATTAGCTTTACTTGCAGCTTTAATTAGTTTTAATTTCTCTTTTATTCTAATCGCCCATGTCTTTCCATGCAATGCTACTCCAGATCTTAATATGGATTCGCAGACAGAGCAGTGGTGATTAATTGTGGCAAGTTAGTGACCCAAAAAATCGTCTCAGCTTCCTGGTTACTGCAGAAACATCCAACACTGGAAATATAAATCATATGTCAGCTATGCAGCATGCGTTTAACAGATCTGACAGGATTTTATTGACGAAAATGTGCTGCACTGCAGGTGACGTACTGCCTCACTTAAGCCTGCAAATAAAACGGCCTTGATTGGAAAGGCGATTTATATCTGCATTAAGTCGGTTGGACATTCAGTGGCTTGGCTCCGCACCAGTTTCCAAGGAGATCCCGTTGGGAGTCATTTACCCGCAGCAAAATTCGAATCAATACTTCTGGAAACGCTGTCTGGCACCCGCATGCAAGGCTTTAAATCTAAAAAAAACTACTCTGCTGCCAACCCGTGTCCTTCTCACATATTTAATTGAGCAAATGTTACTCCTGCACTAAAAGACTTTTTTTCTTTCAATTTTATACTTTTTCCCCCTTCTTCTTGCACAGCACCTATGATGATTTTGGGGACTCTTGCACTGCACGATCAGAGGCAGAGCCCTCTGACTTATTCATGCCGACTGAAAATTTAATGGCCTTTAGAGTTGGATGACCTAATGAGAGAATTTGGTGGAGTGGAACATCAGTACAGTGGCACCATGTATAATCAGCTCTAAAGTGCTTCCCGTGGCTTAATCGCAAAGCCGGTTGCAATGCTGATGCCAGTGCAGCCGGCTCAGGCAGTTTTGACCCCCTGTGGAATGTTATCAGGTTTCCCACACTGGTTCAGACATAATATTCAAGGACTTTTTTTCGACGCTTTTCTATCTTGTCTTGTTCAATCAAGACAGCAAGAAATTACAATTTTGCGCTACAGAGGACAGCGAGTTTAAAGTTCAGTCGTTCCCTCTGTTTGACTTTGAATAGTGGGGAAAAAAAGAGACGGTTTTAGTTGTTGGAATAATGTGGAAGTCTGCAAAATGAGTCGCTGCTTTGGTGCAAAGCAGTCTTTGTGGTACTCTGGAATTTTCTCCTTTAAAAAGCAGAAGTAGAGAGGGTAATATCTACATAACCTCATTTTCTTTTAGAATCAGATGCATTTCTTTGTTCGGCTCTCGGTGATCATGTTCGAGTCACAATTCTTCCATCTTCATGCATGTGGGCTGAAAGAGTTGCTTTTATCTTTTTTTCCAAGATTGAATTGACAACTTTTTAGCAATTAACTCTTAAATATATCAAAGTTATATTAAGTCGATAAATATCACCATACACTGCTTTTAAACGACCCATTAAGATGCAGCATGGTGCGACAAAATCTGAAGAAAAAGACATGGCGGATTTTCTTTGTATGGGCATTTGCATGGTTTGTAAAGGCTGCATAGTGTCCTTGTTGTTTTTCTTTGTCTGAGTTGTTTTCCTTCAAGTTAGGTCAGAACGGTCCCATGTGTCTTTCTTTCCCATCCTTCTGCCATATCCATGAGTATAAATGACTGTTCAGTAGAGGAGTTCTTTGTCTTGCCCTGGAGAGATGACTTATGGCACTCTGCAGATGGACTGACCTCCTTTAAAGGAATGAAACTTTTTATCATTTGGTGCCTCAGATGTCTTTATTTGGCTGAATTTTCACGACATGGTTCTAAATCAGGTGTAACAATCTATGTTACATCAATAAAACTGCATTATGTACCATTTATCTGAGCAAATATGTAACATCTCCCTAATGAAAACATTTCGAAGTGACCGATGTGTTCCAGCACATCCTGCATCCTGTAGGTGTGGAAAAGTTACTCAGTCTACTGAGAATCAAATTATTAGTCCTTAGGAAGCTAATAAAACATTTGAGGATCACACCAAAACTATTTAGATACGGTTAAAGTTGCACTATGTACCTTTCCAACTGTAAGAATATGCTTCTGCCATATTTTGATGGCACACTGATATTCATCACATGCAGCATGCCAAGGCTGAGAAACCACACAGCACAACTTTTTCCGTCAGGTTGCTGGGTCCCTTTATAGCTGAATTTTACTTTATCCAGCACCTGGATATCTACACACTGGCTGATCTGAAACTGCGCAGTGTGGCCGATTCATCAGAGAAGCACAAAGGGACATAATCAGAGGAAGAAAAACAGAGAAAGGGACAGAGCAGGAGATCAGACAAGAGTCAAAATCGGGATAATTCTTTATGACTGTACAGAGTTTGGAGTCCAGGGCCATGTCCACACGTCCATTATTCCCTAACTCTTCATGCACTGCGTCAGGCTGCAGTATACAGCAGATTATAGAGAAGACAATAAATTATATTGCATTCATTCTGTTGGCGATTCAGAAACCAGGCTGTCCGTTTTCTCCTTGCCGCAGATCATGTGACTAACAACTGTCACCACAACAAGCTTGAAGATGGCATTCCAAATAAAACTTATTTGGGTCAGATAAGCAGGCATAATAGACGAAAACCTTAATTTCTACAAGTTTTTTCTATTTTAATGCATTCAATCCACTTAGATATTGAGTATGATTAATGAAATACTCTGATTTATAAGTCATTTCTTGCTGCTCTGTGTGTTTGACTCCTTCTTGTGCCATTTTGAGGTCCTCCTACAATGAACTGTGGGGTCTATATTGGCTAGTTTAGTGACCATCGATGCTCAATTTTGTAGAAACTTTCTTTGTGGACATTCGGAAACCCCCACAAAATACAGCTTGGGCAATATAGGGGATAGTGTGACTGTTCAGACACTGCCCAGTGTGCAAGGACAAAAGATGGGTGCTGAATTAGTCATTGTCAGGTGCCACTTCACTCAGGGAATCCGCCAATGTTTAGCCATGCATTTTGAGGAATTGCCCCACACTTCATGAAGTTTAACTCATCTGGTATAGTGACTGCCTCATGTAGGGACACAGCAGACCCAGCTTAAATCCTGGCCTGGTGCCCTTTGCTCCGTGTCATCTCCTTTCTTGTAGAGCAACTGCTTAGTATATAATGTGTATATATATATATTACTCGAACATCATTCATAAACCATAGTTTAACATTTAATGCAAAGGAAAATTGCACCAGTTTAATCCTCACACCATACAATAAGGTACAATTTCACAAAAATGTCTGACTGTTAGTAGTGGTCCTTTGAAGAAGTTCTAAATAAGACTAAAATCAATAAAAGCCAATCCAACCCACTTCTCCACTGTCTCACTAAACAAAGACTTTCCCCCTCCATACATTCACACATTCCAAGAAAAATAAAATACTTTAATCTAATTTTCAACAAAGTCTTCAGCAAAGATTTTTCTACGACCCATGCAAGCTCTGGTGATTAAGGTTGTAAAATAGCATGCTGACAGAGATTTCACCTCCCCCCGTCTTCAGATGGCCTGATTTCTTTTCAGTTCTTAACTCTCCACTTGAACATATACACATTCATGCGGGCTTTTATAAACTTGTTTTTTCCGTTAGAAACTGGCAGTGATTTAGTGACTGTAGCAACTCGGTGACCTCTTCTGCCCTGCAAAAAGCTGGACTCATTCAGAGCCTTAAATTGCGACCTTGACTGGCTTCACATTGCCTGTCTCCTTGTGAGCACTACGGTACCTAAAGTTGTTGAAAGAGTTTACTACAGAGAGCAGCAGTAGTTAACAAGAAACATAAAACTGGCAATACAGACTCTTCACAATGACTTCACTTCATGACCCTTTTCTCCATTGATACGTTTAAACTTGTATTTTAAATTGACATGTTTGGGATTTTATGTGGACCTATACTAAAACATTTGGATTATAATGCAAATATATTCAATCATGCATATCAATTTTGTGTCAAATTTCCAATATATCCAATTAATGGCCTCAACATATAATATTTCTGATTTGCTGATTCCAAACTACACTTATTACAACCTTTTTTTCTAGCTGTTTTAAGCATCATGGCTATATCTTACTCTGGTAAAAGATGGAAACACACAATTGAAAAAAAAAAAACACTTCAGGCAGGTGTTTGATCATTCTGTTCTATGTTCACAGGTGCATGTTCAGCTCAAGTATGTTGGTAACTACCAACATGAAACTGACAGAGAAATAGAAAGAGTCCAATCACAGCTGCAGTCTGTTGATGCAGAAACTGAAGATGCCTGCAATCATCTTCTCTTATTTGATCACAAGTGATAAACATCCTTATACTGTAAACACACCGCACTTTCCTACGTCTGATCTGTGAGTACCAAAAAAAACTAACCTCAACACAGCAAACGTTAATGCGACAAGGGATTACAACGCTTTGTGTTTTGATTTTAAAAGGAACTAAAATATTACTTCCTGTTGTAAATGAGCTGCAATTATAAAGTGCTTTTTCAGTCTTGCTAAACACTGAATATCTTTATTGCACAGTCCACATTCACACTACTACTACACTACTTCGTTTGAATGCATCAGCCCTTTTTTTTTGCTAGAGATTGAACCAATGACCCTCTGCTTGGACCATTCTACATCATAATCCACAGCTGCCGCAAAAAAGGCAATATGAAAAGAGAGGGGCCAAGACTATAATCTGGTCTATAATCCTCTGGTTCACGGCAACATTCTTCGGGGAATCCTGAGATTTATATGAATGTTAACTTGACACAAATCACCAACCTAAACCATCCTGATGATTAAAAAGGAGAATATAGGAAGAGCCCTTTTCTTAGACTTAAGACTGTTGAATGTAGTTGTCCCCCCACAAGCAGCTCAGAATTATCATGTTGGCGCGAATCAGCCAGGATGACTGTCCGAGCTTGTAATTGGTCTACGTTGTGGGACATTTTATAATGCTGCACCAGAGCAGACTAGGGCTGGGCGATACTGAAAATTTTGGCACTAAACAGATACCAAGTATTACAGATACCGATACCAGTACTTTTTTGGTTGAAATTTCACAATAATTTAATTATTTTCATTTTAATTATTGATCATAATTATGATCATAATGAAACACAGTATAAAGAGTTTCACAAAAAAGAAAAAAAACATTTTATTTAACAAACTGAACGGCAGAATAGAGCAAATTTAAATCTGAGCTTTTTTGCTTTTAAAAAATATGAAATAACATAAACAATGCAACAAAATTTTAGAATAATTCCATATATAAGTCAATTAGCAAAACCAAAGCAAAACCTACAATTTACTTGTCTTTCATTCAATCTGTGGCTTTTTTAAAGTCTTCATAAGAAAAGTGTCAACCTCATCAAGCTGGTATCGATCCATACCGCTCAAGCCTTATTACTGATAGTGTTGATATTTGTTTCGTTCTATACAGGCCTAGAGCTAACGTGTTGACAGAGCTGAGTGCAGACGGTGCTGAGTGCACATTGTGTGGCGTGAGAGGACAATGAGGGAGAGGATAATTAATACTAAAGGAAAGTTTTATCGTCTAGGATCAAAAACAGTCTTGACGCTCTTAACGCGCGTGATGTGCGTCTGCAGGATGTTTTCCTTTTCTTGTCTCTCTACAGTGGCGGATGAAATAGAGAACATAGTTTGGCTTTATTTATTTGCTCCACACGGTCCTTTTTGTTCCTGTCCTGGTGTCCGTAGTTGCATGTGTTATAAATGACAGGGTTAGCACAGACAGCCATGATTAGTTTGTCCTCCATTTCTGTCTTATGTAAATTGATGAGAACCGATTTGCCCATCTACCTTGTATTTCTACAGTCAGGAAATACGTTCCTACATTAGGACGGTGAGTTGCTCTGATTGGTCGACGCCCTGCGTCCAGTGCCAAAAGTTCAGATTTTCCAACTCTGGCATCCACCGCCTTGGATGCACTTCGGTAGCTCAAAATGTCAAAACGTGCAATGTCGGACACTCCTTGACACACCTTTTCATAGACTGAACACATAAACCTGATGCTTTTAACGCAGAAATCACGCTGGGTCTGAACCATTATATCTACTCAGATAGGAACAGATATAGAAAATTCATTTTTGGTTTAGAACAAACTTTTTTTTTTAAATTTAACTATTTTCTTTTCACAAAAATGTTTTCTCCTTTTTTGGCCTCGAGAACAAAAACAAAGTTCTTGCTTCTCTCCGAGTGTGTAACAAGCTTTACACATGTTACATACATGCTAAAAATGATTATTTGGTGGTAGGCTGTATACAACAAAGCAAAACTTTAGCTGTTAGCTCACTTTGGTTTCACATAATGCCAACATTAGTCTAATGCTGACAGCAGCGTTTGAAAGGAAGTTCTACAGTATGTGTAGACAGCATGGAGCTACGCTACGAAATCTAGAACATCCACCTCTGCTGAAGATACAGCGGTTATCATTTCCAAGCGTTTTTCTACACATGACACAGTATGAAGACCTCAGGTCCTCCTGCCTGCCCTAGATAAAGCAGCATAATATAATCAGAGAGAAAATGACCTACCTCACTGCTTCATATAGTGCACAGACTGTTTTAAAGATACTCTGAGAGAGGGGAAAATTACTTTAGAGGGAAGGCTTTACTCTAATCGCTCATCAAACACGTAGGCTACAGTAATGAGTCATTTTTGGCATTCTCATGTAATGTGTGTGTGTGTGTGCGTGCGTGTGTAGGAGTGTGAAAAACAGCAGGTGGTGAGTGTAGAAAGTAAGAGTAGGTGCAGGCAAAGACGGAACAATTAAGCTTAAGACATGCACCGAGGTTTGCAAACTGTAAGAGGTTTTAACATCAATTCATAATTGTAAAGGTATTTTCTGTAAAGGGAGAAAGACATGAGAAAAGAATAAAAACATACTTTCAATTTAGGCTTGAAATTACAGTAAAGACAATATGATCTGCCAATTATTTTCTCTAACTGATTTCTCTGAAAAGGATTATTTTGATTTACTTGCCAATAAAATAAAAGTGTTTTGCTTTTTCCTTTTTTTCTGTGGAAATATAATGTTTCCACAAAATCCTATTTAAATGTTACAAAAGCACACAAGTCTGCATGACCCTGAAGAAATGCCCTGCAGTATCAGAGAATACATGTAAACAGACTTACGTTTCAAGCATTTTATAATTCTATAAACCAACTTACAAGAAAATGGCTGCAAAGGAAAAAAAAGCTCAATATTTGGAAATAAATGTCTTGTTATTCACACATTAAAGCATTAAGAGTTATTGAAAATAGGCTGCAGTATCTTAGGCAGCAGCAAGTCCCGCATGAAAGTGCATGCAACAGGAGGCATGTGCATACGGCAACATGCTTTTCATTTCGCCTTTTGTTCGTGGTATTACCCCAGCTTAGTGCCAGACAAGCAAACAGACAGACGAGGGGTACGGGCACACATGCAGCTCAAAAGGATCATGCAAACACAGACAAATACACTTATACAGTAGGGTCTAATCCCGCTCAGATAAGACTGTAGTCAAATGCCACATCCATCACTTGCTACCCCTCATTAAACATATCCAGCAACTGCAAACCTTCCCCATCCATGGCTCAGATACACGTCCCCCCTCCCATCCTGATGCTCATCCGTCTATTCTATTCTGTATAATAAAACAAGCAAAGTATAGATGTCATTTAAAAGCTTAAGCGACCCAATCTCATTGTGATTCCCTATTAGATCCCCGCAAACTTCTCCGCTCACTCCTTTCCTCCACCTTCATACCCCCCCAACCCCCATTCTCCAAATTAGCCTTGATTAATGTGAACGCCACGCATTGGGCTGTCTTAATTAAATAACACCATCTAATT
Source organism: Craterocephalus amniculus (assembly GCA_036024015.1). Taxonomy (NCBI): domain Eukaryota; kingdom Metazoa; phylum Chordata; class Actinopteri; order Atheriniformes; family Atherinidae; genus Craterocephalus; species Craterocephalus amniculus. Next base: position 1,016 of record JAVQJG010186394.1, on the reverse strand, counting down.
AGGGGCTGATTTCGGCTGGTAATGGCGCCGTAAGATGGTGGAATGGGATTGCGCGGCGTGACAGAGCATTCATGAAGCCCGTCAAACTCCCTGGGCGGTCACACTCCCGTAGTTTCACATAAACAGCCCCCGCCTAATCTGGCAGTTACATTAGAATGCAAATAGCCCAGATGTGAGGGTTTGGTAACAAGTGTGGATTACAGTTCCCAGGGAGCCACTGATGTTGGAGCTTTTCCTAGTGTTTTTTTTTCTTCTCCTCCTCTCTGCTATGACATAAGTCAGGTAACAGTTTGATAGCTGTTGACCTCGAAGTAGCTTTTCAAACATTCGCAAGAGACTGCCGGACATGGATGCAATCACGAATACTGGAAATCCCTTTGTGCTGAGTGATGTGGCACTGATGAATCCATTTTACATGACTAAACATACATAAACACTTGTCATCCAAAAAGATATACAATCTCTTATCAGCGACTGTTTACTGTCCCAATGGCAGCAGTTTATCCCCTTTTACTGGTGGATACATCACTGGCTTTTAATTAAATCAAGCTCAAGACCAAATGAAAGGTCAAAGAAAATGAAAGCATATTAATGAGCGCAGGGCGTGGGCAGCATGCAGCATCGGGTCAGGGAGACAGCAGGGGGACAGACCTGCGCCCCCCTTCCCCCCTTTTATTCACACACACACACTTCTAAACTTCAAAGAGGTGTGAGACACAAACAATATGCGCCGTTTGGGTGTGTGTGTGTGTGTGTGTGTGATTGTTGTGCCCCTTCCATCCACCAGAAGAGCACCTCCCTGCAGTGCACCATCATTGCTCGGTGTCAAAGCTGGTGAACCCGAGCCAAAATGCCAACCCTTTTAAAAACCCTTGGCAGTAAAAATACCCCACAGCGGCTCCGTCTTTCAGTAGGCCTACAAACGAAAAGATTAAAAAGACAGCGCTCTTGTCCTCAGAGGGACAGCTGCAGCCACAAAGGGATATTGTACTTTTCCTTTGGGGCTGAGAGAAAAC
>JAVQJG010186375.1:0-30494 GCA_036024015.1 Craterocephalus amniculus | reverse complement strand
TTTCAGTTGATTTGTAATGAATACACAATGTATGACATTTCATGTTTTTTAATTGCATTACAGGAAATAAAGAACTTTATCACAATATTCTAATTTTCTGAGACAGACCTGTATAGCCTATTTACTGTGCATACAGTGTGAACAGGAACGCCACATAGTATCCGCCTGCAGATAAATTTCCACTCAGGACACACACTGCTGGGGTCGCTGTTGTGTGTTTAAGGGTTTTAATGCACCAGACTCTGCCTTGATGCTGCTGGAGATTCAATTCTAAAAATACACACTGTGTCCTCCTTCAGTTTTCCTGGAATAAAAGAAACATCTCCTCAAGACACACACACTCATACACACAGCCCAGGAGCCTTCAACATGTATACTTTGTCAGCACTTCTTCAGGTTTCTGCCCCATTTTCAGGGAGCCAAAGTGGAAATTCTCTCTATCATCTTCTTCCACATCAGCTGAACCTTCCCTCCTTATGAACTGCAGCCATCACTCAGCAAATCTTTCAGTAATAACCAGAAACATGGTTAAAATCAGGTGTATTATTATAATTCTGTGTATTTTTATCAATGTGTATTTGTTTGGGGCCCATGAGTTTCTGTTGAAAGCCTTGGTCAGCAGGCTGCTGGCATGAACCACAAGGTATAAAAATAACAGACAGCCCAGAAGATAATAATGCCGGGGCCATGCCCGGGGTTCAGACCACTGTGTTACATAATCCCATTCGGTCTGAGAGCCAAATGGACGGGACACAAGGACAGGGTGTAGGGGGAGGAGGTGAACTCAGTGAAGCAAGAATGCTAAGTAAAGTCTGCTGCAGAGTGTGATGAGATGGTTTAACTGTTAACAGAGGAGCTGGTGATCATTTGCTGTGATATTGTTATGTTAATCCATCTTAAATAACACCATTTTTGATGACATCAAATATATTATAACAATGTACATAAATTTTATATTATATTTATAGTTTTTTTCTATGTTTTTTTTCTCTGTTGTGTTGTGAGCTCTGTGTGATGTATGAGTCTTGTTACCAGACCAGCCTCCTGATGCAGTGAAGGTTGACAGACAGAGGGGTGTCTCAGTCCATAAGGCTGAAAAGCCAAACCTTTGCCTTCACACAAAGGGTTAGAACTGAGATTAGGCCTAAACCAGGGACACCTGCTGAGAAAAAGGGAGAGAAACACAATGGGCTTTATGCACAACTCAACTACTTCCTGAATTTATTATTGGACTTGGATTTCTAGAAAGGCGCTTAGAAGAAGTGGTTCATGTGGAGAAGCAGGAAACCTATCATTCTGCTTTTACACGTCAGTGAAATTTCAACGAGGGTGAGTAGATAGTTTTGAAGAGCAGCTGGATGAGGCAGTGAGGAAGTACAACCCTGATTCCAGAAGAGATGGGATTGTCTTAAAATGTTAAGAAAATGAGAGTTAAAAGACCTTCCAGTGATAGGAGGTAATGTTTTCCACAAATGAGCATACATGATGTAACAGATGTCAAATATGATGCTGATTCACATCTCAGAATATGTGGCATGCGAACAACAGATGGCTGGAAAAGCAAAAAAGTTCATAAAGATTCAGCTGAACAAACATCCAGCAAGTAATCATGCTAATCGATAACAGGTGTTGGACATGATTAGCTATAAAAAAAAGTCCAAGAGAACCAGCGCTGCCTAGAAGTAAAGATGGGCAGAGTTCATTCAATCTGTGAAAGAGTGTGTAAGAAGATTGTGTAACACTTTAAAAACAATGGGCCTCATGTCAGACTGCCAGTGCTTTGCAACTCTCATCTACAGAGCAAAACATCATCAAATGATTCAGAGAAACTGGAAACGTCTCTGTGCATAAGGGACAAGACTTTTATTGGATGCTCATGGTTTTCATGCCCTGAGACAACACTGCATTGCTTATCAGAGTGAATATGGCACTGACATTACTAAACAGGTCCAGGAATACTTGAGAATCCACTGTGGGTTAAAACACTCCTCCCTCCCATGTACATATCACACAGAACAGAATCTGTTTTACCCCATTTTCATCAACGAAGAGCTGGTGCTGGTGCCAGAGCCAGTGCTCAGCAGGTTCAACTCCGGTGCTTCCAAAGAAATGGTTTTCGATTTCCATTGCAAGAGACCTGGCCGGTGTCCTCTGGTCTAAGGAGGAAGGACACCTCCCAGCTTATCAGTGTTCAGTTCAAAAGTCTGCTTGGGATGTGTAAGCGCACATGGTGCGGACCGCTTTCATGTTTTGGAAGAAACTTTGATTCCTGGAAAGTATATAAAGGTTTTAGAGCAAGGGAACATCTGTTCCCTTCCAGATGTTGTCTATTTCAGAAAGTGCGTGTGTAGTTCAGCAGATCAATGCAAAATCACACACTGCAGCTATTACAGCAGCATGACTGAACTGGCCTACCTGCAGTCCACATCTTTCACTTATAAAGACCATTTTGTGCATCATCGGAGGTGCATATATGTGGTCCTTCATAGCTACAACCCTGCATCTTTAAGATGTAAGCCTTGGCCTACACACCTCAATCAAATGGCTCAATGACCTCATATGCAGCATGCCACTCAGCTCTGCAGGCCTTGTAACGAGCAATTCATATGATTCAGGTGTGTTGTTGTTATTGTCATGTGTGTTCTAAACGTTGCAGGCAGCTACTCTGGTGGACCAGATATGGTAAATGAACTATACTTTATAAATGTACAAATTTATCAGATTAGGCCTCATTATTATTTAATCGGACAGTATAAACGTACAGCACCCTAATCACTTTATGACAGACGTTTCGCACAGCTTCCTCCCTTTCCTGGTTCCGGATCCAACCGCGGAGGTACCGGATCGGGATCCGGCTTGATCCGGCACAAATTAAGCCCTGGATATGCCCTTATATGAAGGTGTACATCTTGTGAAAATGGATGTGTATGAATAAATTGAATTGATTGATTGATTTATTGATAATTTCCATATCATCTCAGAGATTTTTCAGTAGCCCTGAGGGCCCTGGAGCATAACAGATAAGAGATGACTATGTAGGAAATTATCCTCTATTGGATTTTACCTTAAACGTCAAGTCATTTTAATCACAACTCATGTCTATTGAAAAAATAAATGGCTGCAAAAAATAGGCAATTGCTGCTCCTAGTAAGAATTTCTGCCACTAAGCAGCCCTAGGAGTCATAATTAGTTTAGTTCAGGCCAGTAAATTGCCTCTACGAACATTTAGAGCGGTGCCCGTAAGGCCACTAACTTCAGGTAACCTTACGCATGTGCCTACACGGTCCCTGTGGGATTTCGGTTTGCTATTGTCTAATTGGAACACAAACACTAGTAAGAGGAGAGAGGCTAAAGGTCATGACCTGAATGACCCTACTGAATATCTGGGCCAGCCTTACTATTGTCTCTAAATCTATCAAAGGATGTGGTTCTCCCTCAGTGTGTTGGCTCCCCAAACAATATCATTTTTGCTTCTTCGTTTGAATGTTAGTAATAAAACTGCAGAAATGTGAGGATCAAACATTTCAAATAAACTAAATTGATGAAAATGCTGCACACCGTCATTAATCCCGGTAATTCCAAAAGATAGCTGTCACTCTACTAGATTACTATCATAAGTAACTTGATGCAAGGAGCACTTACTAACAAAAGAAGTCTCCCCCAGGTAGCCACGACGTTTAAGGACCACCTCCAGGAACTTCACCTCCTCATCCACCACATAGTGTTCCTTTTCCAGAGAAATCCAAGCCCAGTTTAGTCGAAACTGTTGGTTTTGAAGTTTGTTGCCTCCTGCAAGCAAAAATCAGAGTATTCATCAGACAGGAAAAGAAAACAGAAGAGAAATTAAACAGCCCAAACCAGACTCAATAATCCAAATATGCTTTGAAAATAGATGATGCATTCTGTGTCTGAGCTGCCACAGATATTTAATACCCCTTATTAAAATGATTTCTTGGATACCTTAAGGACTTGATATTGAGTCCTCGCCAGCACACAGTGGGAGGTGTGCAGCGTAAGCCCTTATGCAAAAGGAATATGGTTTATGCAATCTAATTGCTTCATTTCCAATTAAGATAAAGGATGTCTGTTTCCTGTCTGAACTGGGTTATTTTATCCTTGCCTTTTGAAGTTGCATTCAGCGGCTATAGCTACAGTACCAGAGGGCATGAATGCTACCATTTGGCCATAAAGGCTCAAACCACAAGCATATAAACAGGCATTAAACACACAAAGATACACAAAGTCCTACAGTTAAATCTGACTCATAGAGAAATGATGCCACCCTTTGATATTGTAATTTCCAGAGCAATAGCAAGCAGCCTTAATAATAACACAACAGTTAGTAAAAGGCGAAGTACATTCATCAGACTACACAGAGAGACCTGCTGGCTGCTGCCCTAATGGATGAACATGGTGAAATCCAGACTGAGCCACTAAACACATGTCACTTCCGAAAGAGGTGGAATTAAAGAGAGTGCCAGGAGGGTGGAGGGGCATTGTTTAGAGGGTTCAGAGAGTTGCTGTTGTTTATGTTGGGCACAGATAAGAGTCTGTACTCCCCCTCGCCCTCGTTGTTACGGTCAGTAAATCTGTCACTTTAAACCAACCACTTGACTGCTTTCATTTCCTTTTTCTTAGAGCAGACTGAGATCTTCACACATTCATTCGAAGGTTGTTTTATGTGTAGGGGGGGAATGCATATATGAGTTTAGGAGTTTGACTATGGGTGTGCACAAGAAAAACCTTCTTTGCATCTGTCCAAACTTCTCTTTTTTGGTGTAGTAGCTAGTTAGTTTAAATTATGCCTTAATTCCGTTAACATATTTTTTTTTTTTCTTACAGAACACCCTATGCTCTGCACAAGAACAAGGACCAAAAGGTTGTCCTTCCCCTACCAAATAAAAAACTTAATGAACTCATTAAGGTACTTATGTAAACTATATAAAGAACTTAAAGATGTCAAAACTGCATCTGCAGTCTTACGAGAGAAACATCATGACAACTTTGATTGTTCTCCACATTTATCTGAAGAACAAACATGACATACACTGAGATTCCTTGAACTCAAAAATCCGTTTTGAATAGAGAGAAGTTTAGATTGTGGCTTGAGCCACAATTTCATAAGTCTTTCTGTGACGCAAAATAATTTAGTGTTTTGAATAATTTAATAGCACATGGTATATTTCATCAAATCATCATGAATACAGAATTTGTGTTTGACCACGTCCAGTATTGTACAGCACAACACATCAATATATATTTATTTGAAACATTATCAATGAGTTTCTGACCTCTTTTTTTAATATTATTATAGGCATTTTCTGATAAGACAATCAACATAAGACCTTAACATAACAGAGAACAAGGTAAAAGAAAAAAGAAAAAAAGAAAAAGAATCGGCACATCTTAAGAAAGTTCACTATAACCTCATGTTAATAACAACAGCAAACAAAATTATACACATGCACATATACATAAACATGAACTCAATCTTGCATAAGGGTCTGTCTATATTTCCAGATATGCCTCAGTGTTGTTAAGGATGGTTTTCATATTTCTGAAAATAAAATAAAAGTCTGCTCCCTCTGCTGCTGCGGATCTGTTCCAGCCTAGCGATCATGAGAATTTCATTTCACCACATCTCAAAGCATGGAGATGATGGAAACTTCCAGTTTAACAATGTAATTTTATTTTAGCTGCAGCCATGCATGTTTTAAGAATTTGTCTTTGATAGTCAGTCTTTGTTCTGTCAGAGCAATCAAATATTACCAGTATGAAGTCTAAATGGTCTCTCTAACCTCATTATGACTCCAAAATGTGTTTCTCTACCACTTAATACTAATCAATAGATTTGTTTTAAACAATCTTAGAAATAACTCTCTTTAAATATACGTAAGATCTTGATATTTAATAAAAATCAAAAGCACTATGTGCTACTGTGACATATTTATGAAGATTCATTTTTATATGCTGGTCCTCACTGTCTGTCCATTAAGGGTTCATATCACTGTGGTTTATAGTGTGACAAAAGGTTACAGATCCACCGTGTAACTACACCACTAAATTATTACAAAACAAAGATGACAAATGTAGGGAGGAAATCCGATAATATGGGGAGATCTTGAAAGCAGGAGAAGAGGTATTTTATTAATCCCAATAGGAAAACTCTTTGTAACAGTGGTTCAGTCGAGATAATAAGAAGTAACAATATAAAGATGCGAGCAGGTCTGATAAGGAAACACAGGTTAGCCAAAATTCTAAAACCACAGTGTAGGAAGAAAACACTTTACTGGGTAAACTTTTATGCACAAGACAATGAGTTTAAACTAGCAAGTAAGATAGCCTATATTCCATTATACCTACTGGAAAGAAAATATTGAAAAAAGGATTTATTTAATGAGTCATGCATTCCTGAGTGTACCACAGAGTAGGAATTTAGCTTCCTGTGTGTTCCACATCATTCCCCTGAAGACAGGTGACCTTTCTATGACAGGACCTCGCTGCACTGTTCGGATTAAAGCCAGCAGCGTGACACTCATGCCACATGTAAACACTGCATGTGTGATCTCTGAGCTGTGGAGCCTCTTATCCACTGAGGCAATGGAAAAAGAAAAGGCCTTGGTAGGTGTCTGTTTTAACTTGTTAGCAAAGGCATTTTAATAGTTACAGTGTAGCATGCTTATTATACTTTAAGTCAAGTATAATTCTAGATAAATAAAACAGATTGCATGTGTAATTAAACACACAGAGAACAAGAAAGACGACAGTATTTAAATTTTATCTCAAATGTTAATTAAAGATGAAATGGTGTTCTGTTTGTAAAAAGTATTCCTAATACTTAAGGAATTTCTGCATCAAACAAAGACTGCTCTCCTTGTCAAGACTAATCATACTAGACATCTGTTTGCCTTCAGTGGTATTTGTAAACATAAATTCACACATAATTAATTTTTCATATCCAGCAGATACAGAGGGGAACACCTTCCATAATTACATTTAAACTCATAAACTATGTTTAGTTTATGTGGCTTGGAAGCCCTGGTAAAGCTGATGTGATCTGGCCTTTAGGGAGCTGGGGAGTGGAGGTGCATGTTTCCAGAGGACCACTTCACTCCTCCAAATTTCTTTCTAATTAAGATAAGGAGGGGTTGGAGTATGCCCACTTTAAAGAGGCCCCAAGGAAAACACCAGTGTTAATCTTTAACTAGGCTCACAGCACCAAGATAGAGTTTAGTGAATAATATTGGTATCTCTTATACGTAGTTGTGTGCACTGAGGTGAAGGTCAGCAGATGGTGCTGGACCATTGCTTCTTCGCAATATTAATCTTCCAGTGCAGCCATCATTATTCATTGAGCTGAGTGTTTTCCTGCACTGTGTATCTGTCTGGTTTTTACTAACCTTGTAAAAATCCATCTAAATCTAGTGTGAAATCCAGAATGAACACTTACATGAAATAACTCACAAATCCCCTCGTAGAGTTCAAAAAGTCTGTCTACTCATACACGGGATGTGTGATGAGGGACAGAAGCCTTTTAGAGAGGCAAAAGAATGTGAGAGGGTGAACTGTGCCAACTGGTGCCCCTGCCTCCTCCCTGCATACATGTTGCAGTCAGACCTTATTTGGTTACCGTCAAGCATCATAGAGCTGTGGTGCCTCATGGACCCTCATCTGTTCATTCAGCCAGGCACACAGACAGGCGGCCCCTTGCCCATAGAGCCAGCACCACATTAATCAGGCTGGATAAGTGAGTACTAACTTGTAATAACTGCTCTCCAGTACTGATACATTTTCTAAAATATCAAATGATTGTGAACTCCAAATTGATTTTCAAACAGTATATATGTCTGTTCCCTTAAAACACACATAAAACAAAAAGCCAGTTAAACAAATACTAGCAGAGCACTTTTATCAATATGCCTTACTGACACATAAAAAAAACATTATCTGTTAAAGTGATGCACTTCAGTTATCTAGATACAGTAATGGCCACTTCTGTGTTAATATTCACAACTGTTTTATTCAGACGTGCAGTGTTAATGACGAAGAAGGCCCTGATGTGCATATCCGTCATTCACATGAGATTTGACAGCATATCAAATAAACTTCATCACTAAAGTTTACACGGTCACAGTTTTCTTACATTTCATATGACCATAATTCAAATTAGATTTCAAAGTGTGCAGCAGCAGTGTGACACTGTTTAGAAGCTGTTAAAAATGTAACTTTCGTATATCAAATCAAATTTCATTCATTGAGCATTTTTTATGCAAAAAGCGGCACAAAGTCCTTAACATTATAAAAAACAATAATTTGTCAAAAATACAGGAGGTCTTCACAAACCAAAGTATATAACAAAGTTATTCAAAAACACACATCTGCTCCTATTCTCTCTTTCACACACACACACACACGCACAACCACACACACACACACACACACACATGCACAAACACAGCTCAAGTACAAAATTATGATCTTCATGTCACCCAGGGACATTGTTTCCAATTTAACTTTCAGTATTTGGACATTGAGCAAGCAACAGATGGTCAAGGTGCCACAAGGCTTTGGCTTAATTTCATAAATATTCATTGGCCAAGTTGATAACCTTTATCATTGTTTGGGGTGATGTCACCAAGGTTGGAACGTCTCCCTGACCACTCATGCCAAGTTTTTTTTTTTTTGAAGACATGACTAATAATTTGTATAATGAACACTGCAGCATGTCAAAGTTGTTATTTTATTTCAATCTTTCAATTTTGTTTAGTTGGATTTCTGTTACTGAATTAACGTTTGAGGTATATAGATTTATAAGATGGTTACTAAAGCAGTGGGTTATAGATTTATGTACTTTTTGCTGTGTTTAGAAAAAAAAGTCTGTTCTGAGATATCGACCTTTGATGTTTGTTTTCCCCATAATGCAATAAGAAATAAACATTTTATCACCACGCTGTTTATGCATAACATGACCTGCCTTTGAGCTCAACCGTGTACCAGACCATGCCAGGATACTTTTTACTTCTCCAATTATGGCAAAAGGGATATGATAATCCTATTGAAGGGGGGAAAGCACATGGCAGAACTGAAAGAGCATGATATGGTCTAATCACCCTAAACCCTAAGCCTAGTTATCTGCAGTAACTAGTGGAGTGTTGGCCGTAGCTTGAAAGATTTAGAATGGTTATGATTTCACAGGCCCTAAAACTTTTTCTACCCTCCCAGGGAACTGCTCTGCTATAAATCTACCCTCTCCACCGGATCTGGTCTGGCTGCTACAGTCTCTGTGTCTGCTGCAACACAGTGGTCACTCTGAGGGGACATTTGTGGAGCCTGAAAGAAAGGCCAGAGGGTCTTCTGAACAAAAGTTCCGGGTCAGAAAGCCATGCAAGGCTTACAGCAAGCAGTGCTTTGCTCTCAGCAGGAAAAGTTCTTTGAGCTTAACATCTGAACCACATATAGAGGTGATTAAACTCTCAATGCTCTCTTTAAATTTGAAATGTAATGGCCAGTATTACATTCATCCCCGATGACCAGCTCTTCAATACATTTGTTAAAGGTGTGAGCCAGTGTTTAAAAATGCAATAAGCAATTAGAGTTACTAGATTTTATGGTCTTAATATATTGCCTGATGTAAAAACGTGTGATTAGAACTCAATTTTAGCATGGCTTTCAGGTGCATACATAATTCATGTACTTTATTACAATCTATTTTTATGATTAAAAAAAAGTTAAGAATGAAAAATGATTGGCCTGCTTAGATCAATCACTATATAAAAAAAACATCTTCAGAAAGCCGGCCAAGAAAAAATTGTTCATATTTAAAATGTTGTCCACTTTAACGTGATTCCCAGAAAGAAACTATTTTTAGCCAAACAACAACCTTCATCATGTCCACATTTGTTTGTTTTTTTTTATTTAAATTGAAGCACAGAATTTTTTAAAAGCCAAACAGGGACTTTCTTCAAAAAGAAGGAGCCCCTCAAATGCGTGGAAAGGCAACGTGGAATTCAAAGAACTCTTATTTCAGATGGGGCTCCTTTATTTGTTGCCCAGGGGGAAAAATGTGGCAGAGGAAATACTGTACAATGTGATTACAGGGAAAGGTCACTCCTGTCCTGGGAGCCTGCTTCACGGGCCAGGATCCCCACTCACTGCCACAAATTACGTCATTTGTCAGAGAAAATTCACAAGAAAACACTTTGACTGAAGGTATTACATTTCTGAGTTGTTGAAGAGTGTTGATATTCAATTAGAAAGTGCACACTGGAAAACAAACATCAGACACAGGATATCAATGACATAAAAGCATTTCTCCAGTTATTGTCATCACATAAGTCAACAAGCTAAAGTTCTCAAATATAACCATATGAAAAACAGATAGACATGTCAGTTTAGCTGAGCTTTTTCAAAGCAATTAACATCTATCTCTGACTAACAAATTGCAGAAACTCAACTCAGAGAATCTGCTTCTTTTTATTTGCTTTTTGCCCAACAAGTACACAGAGTGTCCTGCCAAGAGCACAAGGGCAGGACCTCTTACTGATCTGCAAAGCTGGAAAATACCGTTGGACAAGTTAACAATTTATACATAGTCTAGCTGTGAAGAACGCTTTCCATTAAACTACACAGCACTATGAAAGTGAAAGATGTAGAATCAAATTCTCCTGTATCTCTGAACTAGATATGAAAGTGCCATAAAAGCAGCTGTTGAGGGGTTTGCTTGTGTTGATTGTGTAGGTGAGGTCAGACAACGTATTCCTTGATTGCCCTTGAATAACACGCCTGTCAGTCAAAGAGGACTCAGCCTCAAGTGTCTTAATTAACAGTTAGCCACATGGTTTAGAGAGCAAAAGCCTGAACTCGCAGTAACAAGAGGAGTAACAACAAAAGGCTGAATTAGCAGCCACAGGGCTTTTTCAGCACTCACATAAAGGTCACTGTGGATTTAAAATCTTGAGTTTCTCTCTCATTACCAGTCAGTTTTGTATTGTGTGAACATTCTGATCCATAGGCTGGCGTAGCTTTGGCAAATCTACAACAAGCCAATGAAAACAATATGTACGAAACAATGCACAATAATGAATAAATTAGAAAAAATACCGCATGAAACACGAAGCATTAAGCATGAAGATGGCAGTCTTCTTTTCTTTTTTGGTAATCTTAGAAAATAAACATTCCCAAGTTGTATCCTTCCCGACTGAGGAGATGATTGAACAAAAGCAGTAAAACAACAATGAGATACATGGCTAAGTGTGAAAATGCGAGAGAAAACAAAGCAATATAAGAATACAAGAAGACAGGACTTGACAAAGGGAGGGGGGCGTGCTTTTTCTTGACCCCAGAATGCACAGTGTTTGCTCTCTTGTCAGACCGAATAATGGTGGACTGTTTGCTGAAAGCAGCCGTGTGAGGCCATAGAATATAAAACCCCATCCCAGTCCCACAGACTCACGCGCTCCATACTAATAAAGCTGGGAATTTGTCGACTCTACTCTCAGGGCTGGCCGGTGTCATTTATAACAACATGCTTCGGCTGCATTTTACAGTTGTTACATGCAAATCCTCACATGCAGAAAGGCATTTGCCTGAGATGAAAATACTCCCTAAAAAGATGAAATGGTAATTCCAAAATAAGTGCTCAATGGCTCCTTGTCCTTTGTTTACAACTGGTGAAAAGGCAACATCAAATACAACTGCGCAAACCTGCATGTTAAAGATAAGAATGCTATTCTACAGTCATGAAAAGACGGAAGTAAATGTGTGAGGATTTAGTGTTGGTATTGTCTCTAGCTCGTAATATTGAACTGAAGATTAGCCTGTGCAATGGAAGAAGCCCTTGGTTAAAAAAATAAGTACTGGCAACTTGAAAGAGGTCTACTTCTAAGCATGCTCACAATTTTTAATTTGGTGACATTCAAGCTCCAAGCATTTGTTTCATTCAAACCATCGTGAAAAAAGCCTTTAGATGTTTTTGCTCTGCACGGAATTATACAATGTCAAAATCTTTCAAAGTTATAGCTCGAAATCAGAGACACCATTGTGAATTACTGGGATAGATTCTATCATTGTGACTGTGGTTAAAGTTATAACTGATAATGTGCTGACTGCTGAGTACAGACTTTTTGTGTTTTATGCTAAAGATGCACAAACTATGGTGTAATGTGATGTGTTTTATTTCTCAGACATTGAAGACTATTAACTAAATCTCAAAGAAAAAATGCATGACTAGCAGGAACAAAACGCGTTTCTGCTTGCAGGTTTATTCTGTGAAAAAATGTCCCTTTAAAATACAGGCAACTTGCTTTTGAACTCAAGTTTAAAATTTAAATTAAAACTGATGTTTCACAATGCCTCAAAGTCACAGAAATTCCTCTCTTTAAGCGCCTGCTCCTTCAGTGACCAGTGATAACCTTTAAAGCAAGACAGAGCTATTTAATGGTAACTGCAATACCTCAGCCAATTACTTTTGGACTTATGGAGTGAAATGTAACCACTGTTTAAGATTGCCCAGTTGTCTAGACATGCACCCTCTGGCCTTTCTTTCTTACCATCATCCTATTTGCTTGCTAATATGTAACTCTTCACTTTAAGCCAGTGTGCTGGAAAACTAAGATAAGCTTTTTCATGGTCTAGTTAATTTAAGTCAACAAGACATTTCTCCATATTCGTGTTGAGAGAAGGGTTCATCAGAGCTCTGGGCATTTCACTGTTACAGAAAAAAAGTTTTTTTTTCATGTTTCTTTAAAATTTTGGGAGGCAAAAATTTAACTTAATATAGAGAGAGTTAAACAAATCACTTTATATATGCATACACTGTGAAAAAGTATTGGAATAATACAGAATTTGCAACATCAAAATACTCAGTAAGATAAAAACAGAAAAGATACATGAGTGATTGTAGAGCTCCACTACATCCAAGCAAATACATGGCTTGCCTGTTCATCAGTAAGAAGCCACATGATAATCCTTATTTTACAGACTACCACTGGATATCATCTTTTTTAGTTCCTTGTTAAAACTGATTTGTCAGAGGTACTTACAGACTACTAGATAGGTAATGTGCCTGAAAACATGAACCTTCCCTGATTTGGATAACCAAATAGTTTGAGAATCACTTATTTTTCAAAATGTAGAGATCTGAAATTCATTCTACATCTCAGCATGCACCACACACTTTGTTTTCAGCAATCACATCTACAGCAAATATCTAATCAATATCGACTCATATGCGAATGAAGCTATAGTCGTGCTTGGCACACTTACAACATTTCAACACTCCCAACAACTTGTCAACACAGGCAGTGTTTAGTGAGAGAAAAGCACATCAGCACATCCCTGCGTTCGCTACAAAGGACGGAAGCAGCTTTAAGCTTTCCCCCCCCCCCCCCATTACTGGGACCAACACTTCCATCTTTCATCTCCTAAGACTGACCTCTCCTACTGTTTCTTAACAAGATGACTCCTCATATCCTGCCTATCAGATCACACTTAATAAAAGCACGCGGTGGAGAGCGGGAACTTGATCCGCAGACAAAATCCCCAAAGGTTTTCATCAACACCTTTGGGGATTTGAACCCTGGACACTCCTCCCATTCCTGGAAATTAAAACCTTCTACAGAGAGTTTGCATCCTTATTTTCACAGCAATTTAAATTCACCATATCATTGCATTTTCTCTCAATATATTGAAATTCTGTTTCCAATGAAAGGAAGCTGGTGTTTTCCATGTCTGCTTTATATAACTGTAATCAAAAGAGACAACAGCTTGAAATCAAAGGCAGAACAGTGAGCGATTAACTGCAGTTGGTGCCTTGCATGTTGATCGTACATTTTAGCAGTGCCAGCATCGTCTCTGACTTTGGAATGAGCCAGATGTCCCCATGGACTGACAGGGAGATTCTTTGAGTGTTAAACAGTGAACAAAGCTATACAGTAAATGCACACTAAAACACATACACTGATGTGAGTTCTGATTTCTAAACTCAGGCTCATCTTGATAGAGTTGGGACACTATAACCTTAGTCCAGGTGTCAGAGGGTGTGTCATAGACAAGGGTTAAGAGGAGCAGCTCTGTTGGGATTCTTGAGCCAGAAACACATTATCCAGAATGACAACAAAACTGAGCAAAACCTCTGCTAGCATCTAAAAAGAGATGTCACAACAGCAACTAAAATATTGTAATAAAAACATTCTACTTCTATGTGTATTTTGTCCACATGTATGAATCAGGTTTTTGAGAAATTAATTCTGGAGACTGTCCAAGAAACATGACAGAAACTTCAACCGAGAAGCTTTTACTGTAAGTCCTGGAACAATCTTAGTTCTGCTAGACTGATATCCCAAGGCACTTATGACGACACGTATTATTAACCACAGGACAAGCCTGGACCTGGGGTTTCAATACTTTCAGGAATTGGCCTTTGCTATGTTAACTTTAGTTCCATACACTTCCTTTGTCAGCATAATAAGACAGAGAGAATAGAATCATCAAGCAGGGTTGCCCTTTTTTCAAAGGGAAAATGAGGGCAGAATAAAACCCCAAGTAAAAGAAAAAGCTCTTGTAGATGCTATATCAATGCATTTCACATTATTACAATCAAACATTTGATCAACATGTTTAAGCTTACTAGCCTTGTAGGATATGCGAATAACCACACATATATCCTTGATTACCATGAAGGTTTGATCCCCTCTGCCACTGACTGCTGCAGTTTCTTTCAGATGTTTGCTTTGCCCCTGCAGCACTTTCCTGACAAGCTCCACTTAAATAACCCCTGCCCTTCTTATTGTCATATTCAGGGAAAATACATTTCAGCTATAACTTAAAATCCTGTGTTTAAAAGTAGCACTACTGTTGCAAAAACCATTGCGAATTGATTCAGTGAGGACTAGTGAGAAAAATTCTAAGAGAAAGCCAGTTACAGTATGTAAGGGACTGGGGGAAAGACACAAATCACTCTCCAATTAAAACGATTAGACTAAATCCTCTCTTTCATTCAGTTTCATCTCCACAGTGAAACAACTGTTTCCCAAGAAGCCTTCGGTCATCAAACATCACAGATGTTTTATCACATTTTTCCTGTAGCAATAAAATGACGATACCTTTTTTATTGACTAAAGCACAGGTGGACTGTGAAGAAACCTAAACACCTTAAAATCCTTCAAAACAAAACAATTAGACCAGCTTTGTAATTTTCTGAAGTTTACAACATACTTTTTATATGTGATTCATAATGCATACGTTCCAAGGACAGAGGAATGTTATCCCCGTCCCCCCCCCCTGTCCAAGAAGGAAAGTATACTGTAGGGGAGACAGTTTCATTAATAACAGGATAGAAACACACGGAAAAGAAAAACTGCAGAGTCAACACCTGAGCTATGATGGGGATATTATAGTATACAACAACCTCACAGTTGCATGTGAGTGCATGTTCTTACTTACTTCTATTGTAGTCTATCACGCAATGGGGAGTAAGTTAATCCCTCAATACCTGGAATTAAACAGGAGGGCAGAGTATGCACTCAATGTCACAAGCGATTACACACCAATAACATGGAAGATGATGACAACCGTCATATCAGATGTTACTGCAGGCCAAAATGATTTGAAGGATTTATTAGCTCAAGGTCCTCACGGCGAACCTAAACTTATCTTGTTACATGAAGCAGAAATAACAAACAAAACACACTTATTGAGGTGGGCTCTGCTGACAGACATTGTAGAAGAGAAAATTCCTCTCTGTTTCTAGGGCTTTTAGAGAGAAAAAATTTTCCAGTCTGGAACTTGCTGTATTGTGCAGAAGCATTTCACCAGAAATCAAAACTACTGGCTTGTGCAGTTTATGATTCTTATATTGAGCAAATTCTTTCTGACAAATGGAAAACACAAGTAACCTTTAGTGTGACCTTCAGAGGAAGGATATTTCTAAGAAGCAAGGATCTGGTGGTCTTTTCAGCCTTTTTGTAACACAGCAAAGGTCTTTTTTGAAAAAAACAAAAGGCGGGAGTAAGGCTCTGGAATGAAAAACAGAGAACACAGCATTTTTGTCTGTCATTGACAACATCCGTAATGCTGACTGACTGGCTGGAGGCAGACAGGGATTCAGTTCTATAAACAACTACCTGGGAATGCCAGGGCCTGTGTGTGCTCAGGTAAGCTCACCTGAATGTACTTGAATCCCCAGAAGACATGGGGAGTGCTGGAGTCCACCAAACAGTAATTAACTGATTAACAACAACAAGAGCAGTCCCATCCCTATCCCCATAGCTATGCACAAACATGCACACTCACACACAAAAAGACTAAAAAAAAGATACACTTCTTGCTCTACACGAAACACTTTCTCTAAGTAATTAAACAGACTTCTGACCCACAACTCTGTTAGCGACTTTACTTCCTAGGTGTCATGTTTCTCCAAAACAATTAATGGACACCTTCTAATTAGTAAGTGTAATTTTAGTCTGCTGTGATTCTTCATTCAAGGCGACAAGAAAGGCGCATATTGAGACATTTAAGCAGCTCTGGGATAATAAGCTCTGTCATCTCCCTCTTGGCTAGATCACTTAAAATGCAGCTTAAAAAGAACACAGTGGCAATTTCTGTAATGAGAAAGAAAGTAGGTATAGGAAAATGACACTTTTTTATGAATATTATTTATTTTTTATCTCATTTTATCTAACCTGTATTTAACCATTATGACTATCACAAATAGAAGAAATATTTTAATATATATTTGTACATATATTTAATTATATTTAAAATCTTTTTTAATTTCTTTATCCTTATATGATTAAAAAGGTTTAGTCAAACCTATCATTAATCAAATATTTTGGGAGACCATCATTGTAACTATTTATATGTGGGTGGCTGTGGCTCAGGAGAAGAACAGTTGTCTATCAGCCAGAAAGTTGGTGGTTTAATTCCCAGCTTCACAAGACAACATATCGAAGTGTTCTTGGGCAAGACAGTGAACCTCTGATTGTGTGTGGCTGAATGAGACATGTAGTGTCAAAGTGCTTTGAGTGGTCAACATGACTAGAAAAGCGCTGTATGGGTATTGTACTTTTATTATGGTGAAAGGCTTTTTTCCCCTCTGTCTTTGTATGTTGCATGGTTTCCTCCCCACTGCAGTCTGATCATGTCCCTGAGGATAAGGTTTATATGTAGAATCTGCTACACCACACAGAATTTATTATACCTCTTTAAATGAAAAGTATCTAGGACCAAGGATTTGCAATACAATGGTCAAGAAGCTTTTCCTGCAAGTGTTTAGATGTGTGCTTTGATTTTAAGAGTTTTTGGTGTCACTTATTTCTCTCTTGGACTACACAGTTTTGTCGTAGAAGTATGATTCTCATTCTCTATGTTATTGTTTTGTGCAGATATCCAGTTAGTACTTCATTTGGCTGGCAAGGAAAAAAAACATTTCATATGTATACATACAGTAGGAAGAGACATATCAAAATTTCAAATTTGTCTAGTTCTTTTATTTCTACACTTAGTAGTGGTATGTGCACTACTGGGATTAGCACAACACAACGTACAGTAAGGTCCAATATAGACTTTAAGGGTTTTTTCCCCTTATTTATTGATTTTTTGTAGATATGATCTATCATGAAGTAGCCCTTTCATTTTTGTACTAAAGCATCAAAGAAACGTATCTTCCAATAATGTTGCTCTGTGACAGCATTTTCTATTGTTATGGCAGCATGAGACACTTTTGGGTGATTCACAAGGTACTTTGAAGTGCATTTTAGTGCATTTTGCACCAGTATTTAATTGTTGTCTTGAGTACATACTTAAAAGCACACTGTGTTTAGTGTTTAGCTATGTAAAACCAACTGTAAAAAGAAAACAATAAATAGATAAAAACAAGAAAGAATTTCTATGAAAAAATAAGAAAGGAAAACGGAGAATAAGTCTATTGCACTGATTTAGGAGTTGTTTATGTAATAGTTAATAATTTTTCATTTAACTGGACAAACTGTTGTTCAATTACAAAATAACAAGCCCATCTTTGAACAGATATGATAAATATTTAACAACTTGCTGGAGTTACTTGTAAAAAAAAACCTTTTTAAAATGACTGTTATACTAACAGGCAAAAAGTGACTAATTCTGGCACACATACTGAAAATGCACTTAAGAAAATTCACACTTTCAGAGTTAATCAATGATGCTGAAACAAACTCCTGCAGCTTTTCACCCGAAAGCATTGCAAGGTATTCACTGGTAAATTTTTCCCAGTGAGCTTGAAATGAGAGCATTGCCTAACAGTGCAGCTGTATGCCATATACACAACTCAGCTCCTCTACAACACGGCTGTTCAAAGACCTGCAGGCTCTGTCTAGGGATTCAGGCAGCCACCAGCATAGCTTAAATCTCATTAAAAAAATGTTCATTGCCTGCCTCACAAGCTGCAGTGCAGTATGCAACTGGTCCTCATGGATTGGTTTTCCATCTTTTAATCAATCTGATAAGCCATTTAAGTTCAACTATAAAGCACAAATCCCACGTCAAAGGATAACATTTTAAAAAGAAGAGTAATGTGTCCGACAGTGAGACCACACCTGTTATTGAGGACAGAAGAAGAAACATACCACTTAGAGTTTTCTCATAAAGTCTAAAAGTAATGTGAAAGATTGTACTAAGTACTGAGAAAGTGAATCAAATTACCAGTTCTGGAAATTCAAATGGTCAGAGTGGCCTTCATGTATGTCATTGAGAGTGACTGAGAGGAGAGAAAAACCCACATAGACCCATGACAAATAAACTAAGTGAGGTAATAATAGAGGAGCTGATGGAAATTCACTCAGCAACAAAGGGCCTTTGCAAGCATTCAACAGTAACGGCAGCTCAGGTAAAAAAGTGTAACTCAAAGACGGATTATGCTTTTCAGTCATCAGTCATTATCAGTCCATCCACCTGTTGGCACTGATTTCAACAAAACTAATGCATTTATCCTGAAAAATGGGAAACAGCAAAATGGATATGAAGCCACTGACATGGTTGTGGGAAAAGAGGGCCCCCATTAGAGTGGTTCTTTGTACTCACTCATCACAGCTGAAGGGTACTAGAAAGGACACACTGTAAGGCATGCTGCTTCCACTAATCGGCAACACTGACATGATTGCCTCAAACTTTTCATTGAGCCTGTGACTGATTACAAATCTGTGTTAAAGGGATGTGCTTCGCTAATTGCTCTACTAATTAGATATTGGTTAAATCAAAAATAACTTACTTTAAAAGAATTGTGATTATGGGTTTGAGCTATACAATAGAGTAATTTACTGAGAGACAAACATGAAATTTTAAGAAAGAAACTTTGATATACAAATCTTTTCTTCTGAGCTACCAGTTGAATAGAATTCCACAGAGTGTAGCAGAGGCGATAGTTATCTACAGTATAAACGGTATTTCTTTCCTTCTCATTTGCTACATGCTGATTTTCTTTCTTACGCTGAAATAAGATACAGCATGAAACTACGGGTCTGGAAAATCTTCTATTTTTTACGCACTCATTTTACATAGTACTGTAATTTTGATTAATCAAGCATTGTGCTAATCATTTAAGCTCATGGTTTGAGAAATCTAAGGATGTCACAATGTACAAATAAGGAGAATGTAACCAATTTAAACCTGACAGCCTTAGAAGTCATAACTTCAAACTTCATTTAACACACAATGTAACTTCAAGAGTAGATGGTTAAATATAAGAAACTTACCACTGTCCTCAATGGCGAAATGAAAGATGTCACTTGTGGCATTGTCACCATCCCTCAGGACATAGCATATGCTCATATCATCAATTTCAGCTGAAAAGAAAAAAGGATTTGCATGAATAACAGCTATATCCTACTAACAAACATGACATGGATTATTGAGGTAAAATGATTACATGTACTTGTTCGACTGTGTGTCACAGATAACTCCTAAAGCTTGCTTGATGGAGCACACTAAGGGCTGTGTGTTGAAACATGCATCCTGATAGTGTCAGGGGATTTAGAAAGCCTAAACTGCCTGATAAAAGGGGTGTATATCAATAAGACAGAGACTAAACATTAACAACAGCTTGACTCTAACAGCTTAATCATTACAATCTATCATTCTGATTGCATGGCCTGATTTTTAAAACCCTTACTTTCTTCAATTATTTGATGGCAATAAATCACTTTTCAAATGGACTACTGTATTAAAAATGCATAACTAAAAATTTTGAACTATAAGTAGAGAGCATCTGTATCTGTTTACTCTTGTGAGAACTCCTGAAATATTTAGATTCTCTGTGGAAAAGTGTTTCATATAGATTCAGTAAATAAATGCAGGGAGAACACAGACACTGACTGAAAACTGATGTCGCTACACTGATATTTAACATTTACCAAAATGTTCATCTGGTCTGTTTGAAATGTTACTTTGGCACTATCTTGTCTTGTTTACAAAGCCAAAGATTCTCTTTGAGCCAGACTAACATGTCATCCGTTTCCTGACATGTTTAAGTCTACCTATCATGTCATGTACAATTCATTTTGCTTATGCTTCTCAAGTTATTTATATTATAATATTTATCTGGTAATATACAAATTATGATAAGTTATTTTCCAAAGTCAAAACTACTGTACACTTGTTTAAAATATGCACTCCTACCGAGATCTAGTAAACTTGGGGGATAGACATACCCCTTTAAAACAGGCACTCGCTTGAGGGAAACCTTAACAAAATATTTATGTTAGAATAGATTTTTTGCATTAGAAGGGGATTGCTATTGCAGTGCAATAAAATCTAAAGAGAGTTTAAGATTAAACTCAAACACACCTGAGAATAAAAATGTGTTTAGTTTAAATATTAGGTTGCAAATGTTGAAAAATATTAAACATTGCTTACCTTGAGTGAAGCTGGTGATAGTAGCATTTCCTTTGCTGAGATTTATCAGGTAACCATGTTCGGGGGCTATCGTTATTCCAAAAATCACAGACCCTTGTGGGCTGTCTCTGTCCTCTGCCTTTAGAGTCTTACTTGTGATCACAAATCCCAGGTGACCTGTTTCCAAAACTCGCAATGTTGGAGCACCTTTGTTCACTACAATCTGTGGTACCCCATTATCCACAGACAGAACGAAAATCTTCATCACCTGGGGCTTTCGAGTCTCAAACACTGTGTCAGGGAAAACATAGAAGTCTGTGTGGGTGCAATCAGTGACAGTGAAAGAGAAACTGTCCTCTCCACTCTCTGTGCCATCGTGTTTGTAGCTGATCAGATTCTCATTAAGGTCCTGCTTTGTAAAAGAGGTGACAGGCCGGGTTTTATTAAAGAGCAGGCGCCCATGAACCGGAATCTGTGTAACTGTGAATTTCAAAAGGCGATCAATAGTGTCTCTGTCTTCCACTGTTAGCTCGAAAGGTGTGATGAGTTTGTTTTCACCCTCCGTCACCACCAGGTTGTGTATTGTCACAACAGGCTTTTTATTGTCCACATCAGCGATAGAGATGCGGAAAGTGCGGAAGACGGGGTTGTAACCATCAGTCACTTCAAATTCAAAGCTATCCATTTTCACTTCATCGTCCGCAGTGTGTATGTAAAAAATTTTGTTCCCTGCCAGCTGAAGCTGCGTAAATGATGAGATGGGCATCCCAGGGGTATCAGTGCATTCCAGGTGTCCTCTCGTTGGAGCTCGGGTGATTGTAAAAACCAAGTGTTCATCTGGACTGTTAAGGTCACTAGTACTGAGAAGGTCAGTTGTCAGAGTTACTCTTCCCCCCTCTTTAAGGGATACGCCTTTGCTGATCACATCAGGGAAAACCATGTCAATGCCACCAATTGTAACATAGAAATATCTGTCGATTAAAGGGTTGATACCATCTGTCACGTCAAATTTAATGAGGTCTCGAATTCCCTCTTGCCCATTATGAATGTACACTATCAATCCCTGATCTACTTCACTTTGTGTGAAATTCATCCCTACAGTGATATTCTGAAACGTCCCATATGGTGTTGTTCTTTGCAAATATCCCTGGCCCGGTCCATATTTAATTATGTAAGTTAGCGTGCTATCCTCAGAATCCACGTCAGTAGCTTTTAAAATATTGTTGTTAATTATCTTTACGTCACCTATCTCAATTTCAAGGCCATCATTGATGGCCATTCTCGGGGTTTCATCATCAGCTGGGATAATCATGACAATCACAGTTTTCTTTACACTGAACTTTCCATCTGTGAGAAGGATGTCAAAGCTATCCTCTGTGGTTTCTGAGTCGTCGTGCTCATACACAATACTTGAGGCCTCCCTGATCTGATCCAAGGTGAAGTTAGACACAGGGACAGTGCCAGTAGTGAGCTGATTGAGAATAAACCCGTGCCTGGGGGGTTTGAGGATGAAGAATGTGAGCTGATCAGAAGGGAGATCTGCATCAGCACCATTCAAAATAGGAGTGTCAATGACTATGTTCATGCCCTCCATAACTACAAACTCCCTCATGTAAATCTCCGGCTTTTCATCATTAGAGGGGATTATGGAGATGGGAAAAAAGTGCCTTTCAGAGAAATTGATGCCATCAGAGCATCTGAAGGTAAACCTGTCCTCCACCGGCTCGACTCCTTTGTGAATGCTTTGAACATAGTAAATGTGATTCTGTCTGATGTCCTTGATGGTGAAAGCACTAATAGCTGTTCCGGACCTGGATTTTTCTGAACCTGGAGCAGGAGAGATATTTTCCACATAACCTGAAGTTGGCTGTACAATAATTGTACAAAGAAGGTCATCACTCGGGGTGTCAACATCATTAGCGCTTATGTGAAGAATCTGAATGACATTCTTCTCTCCTTCAGTAACAGTGAACTGTGGCCCCACAAAGACCTCTGGAGCCTGGCTGTCCAGGGGAAGGATTGTTACGTGCACTCTCACACCTGTGATTTTATTTCCTCCTACAGTCCACTCATCAGACATATCCGTCAAAGTGAGATTGAAAAAGTCCTCCTTTGTGTTCAAACCAATCTCCCCGCTGGTATGAGCATAGACCACAAAGCCATTAATGATATCAGCTTGAGTGAAAGTGCTTGATGGAACCCCTTTCACCAGGATTTGACCAAATGATGGCTTGTCCTCAACAATAAAGGTCAAACGGAGGTCATCAGTGTCCTCATCTCTTCCCTGAATGACATTACTTGTGATTTCTGTGGCTCCATCTTCCAAAACGTCTATATAGGAACCAATTGTGCCAGCTGGAAGACTAATCGTTGGAGTCTCATCATCAATTGGCCTCACTGTAATCTTTACAGTTATTGGGACAATGTGCACCCCATCACTGACATCTATTTGTATTAAATCCAGTGTTGATTCATCTCCACTGTGGACATATGAAATCATGCCATTTCCAATATCCCCCTGATAGAAAGTATCTCCTTTTGTCATGTCAGTGAACATAAACTGGATCTGGCCATGTAGTGGAGGCTGGGTAACAGTGAAGGTAATCTTGCTACTGTCTGTGTCTGTGTCTGAGGTGTCCAGCTCCGCTCTTGTAAGAATATGTCTTCCATGCTCCATCACAGTAAAGCCAGAGTTTGTTATTTGAGGTGGTTTGTTGTCCACAGGCTTTAGAAATATAGTGAAAAATCCCTCTACACTATTTCTAGACACATCCTCAACAGTGAACCTAAACTGTAACACACGTGTGGTTATTCCAAGCTCAAGATCAGGTGGTTTGTAGGATATTTTGTGGTGGTTAATTTGGGCCTGAGTGAAAGTTGTGACTGCTGTGTTTGGATTTTCAGTTAATACCAGAGCTCCCAATGTTACAGGACTATTCTCATCTGTGTCTGTTGGTGGTTGGATGATTGTGTATTTGAGATCCCGATCCTCTGAGTCTAGGTCAGTGTAACGGAGGAATTTCTTTCGAAAGTGAGTGAGCTGATACTCATGTACAGTCATTTGTAAGGTTGTGTCAGGGTAAAGTTCAGGAGGGAGGTCATCAATAGGGTGGATTTTGATTATGAATGAGCTCTCACTTGACTGATTTGGCGGGTCGTTGTCATCTTGTACTCTAAAAACAAACTGATCCATGACTGTACTGGTGCTGTGGGGCCCGATGTGCTTGTAGAATAGTTTCCCATCAGTAATATCCTGCTGCAACCATTCAGTCACAACTTTCTCATACATTTCATCCTCTGTATTAAATTTCCAGGTAGATGGGTCCTCTGGTGCCTCAGACTGACGCAGCATCACCTGGCCCACTGTTGAAAAGGGAGGTTCTAATGTGAATTTTATTGTAGAATCTTCTGAGTCGATATCAGCTGCACTGAGCATGAGTGAGGAGACTGGCATCGTTTGGTTTTTGAATAAAACTAAACCGGTGTTAGCATTGATTATGGGAGGCTCATCATCTGTTGGCACAACAGTGAGGGGGAACAGGAACTCCACTTCATTTTTGCCATCTGTCATTTTAAAAATAACATTATCACTATACGTGTCACTGCCATCATGCTGATAAATGACTACTCCAGCATCAAGGTCAGCTGGGGTGAAAAATTTCCTCCTTGAGCCCAGAATGGTTAACTCTCCATGCCTCAGTCCATCAATAACAGTAATTCTGACATTATCTAAATTGTCCTCATCGCTGATTTCCAGATTTTGTGAACTAGACAAAGGCCTAGACTGACCTTCATATAGTAACTGTCCAGTATTCCTTGTGACCACTGGGGCAAGTGTGTTCATGGGCTTGACAACAATCATAAAAGAAAACGAATCTGACACAGCTCCCTCTGTGTCCACAACCTCAAACTCAATCTGGAAAATCCTTTCAGTGTCTGAATCCACAGCTGGGGGTTTATATGCGATTTTCAATTCTTTGAGGTCTCCCTGGTAAAATGAGGTTATTGGTAAATTTCTGTCATCCGTGCTTACTATGTAGCCCTCCTCAAAGGACAGAGGGGATGTGATGTTGAAAATTAATTCGTCAGGATTAGACTCCACATCCTCTGCAGCCAACATATCCATGGTTATTGCTGTCATTACAAACTGGTCCACTTCCATCATCATCATAGCAGTAAAGCTGGGCTTAGGGGGTGTATTGTCGGCTCCGTCTTTTATTCTCACCAAAATCTGGAAGAACTCCTGCTTGAGCAAATTTCCTTCCTTATCGTGCAATTCAACAAGCATAGGAATGTAATCTCTGTTTGGAGACTTCAAAGAAAAAGTGTGCTGATAGCGGGTGTTCATTTGAATAAATTCATCACAGTCCAGCATTGTTCCCAGGCTCTCCTCGTCCAGAAGTTTTCCATACCTGGGAAGCACGTTACTGCTGGAGAGTGACGCTATTTTGCACTGTTGTGCACTTCTGTCGAAGGTAAATTCTAAGATTCTTCCATCGATGGGATTACTTGTGCCGAGCAGTTTGTCAACAGTAAGCGGCATGTTTTTGGTGAGCACTTCCAGCTGTGTAAAAACAACTTCCACTTCCATCATGAATGGGATTATAATTGTATCCGTTTGAGTGTCATACCTGAGCTGTAACCTTACTCGGTCCCTCGGTGGACTCCTGGAGCCAAAGTGAGAATATTTCACGTCGTTCGGTCCAAATTCACACGAAAACTTTTTCGGAGACAATCGTCCGGGTCTTTGAGACAAGGGGTCATTATCCAAAACTGTTATGCTGCATCTGTCACCGGGTTGAACTTGGATGACCAAATCGTTAATGGGATCAATGAAAACTGATCTCCCGAAAGGCACACGGATCCCATTATTAGCAACCAATATCGTGTCTTCCGAAAGCTCAGACCTCAAGGCGTATGATAATCCATAGCTGTCAAAAACCTGTGCGACTGCATCACCTGTCAGAATCACTGCCAGTAGAATCAAGGCTGTGGCGGTCCCGTGCAGATGAGGGGAAATAATCACAGCCATTTGTAGAGCGGAACCGAAGCCGAGACTCGTTGAACTTTGTATGCACTCTTAGAAACTGCGTACCTCGGTTAAAGTTGCACGAATATAAGATCGGAGTTGGTTAACATTACACACCTATGAGCACGTAGGTGCACCATTCTCTCGCGGCAGTTGTGCACTGTTAAGCTCAACTTCTTACTTCTGCTTCGCTGGAGTAAGAAAGTCACGCCCTCCTATCAGACAATTGGTCAACATATCCGATGGAATGCATTTGCCAGGTTTTAAATGGACGTGGCTCCTGTCATTCTGGGAAAATAAAAAACGATGCCGGGTAGAATGGATCTTATAAGGTTGATTAGGGGGAAGGAAATAGAGAAGGGAGTGTTTGGGTGAGATACAGCAATCAGCTTCAGCTTGCAGTGTGATTTGCAGTTGACATTGTCTGTGAATGATTTATTTTCAACACATCTCAAGCAAATCAAAAGAGCTTCAAAGATGTTGCTAAAACCGTGAAATTTTTCCTTTAACCTTCCCAAAAGACAAAGGAGAGCAACCAAAAGCAGTGCTGTAAACAAATGATCTCCATTCTAACTCTGTTTGGAGATCTTTGTCTCCCTCTCCTGGTTTATATTGTTGGGATGATGCTCTTTTCACATGAATAGACCACAGCTGAATTTCTTACCGCCTTTCCATATAACTGTTCATTAGAGATCAGCTTATGCATGTCGTTTTTGTTTTTTGTTAACAGACCACAAATGTTAGGGGAAATTCCAGAATTGAGAAAATGTCTTCACTTATGTGACAAGAAGTGGACACGTTGTCAGGCACTGCTTACATTTGAGTTGGTGCAAAGGAAGGGGCTCAAAAATGTTTCTGGCCACTGGCATTCTTGTATAGCCAAAAACAAGAATGCTGCGTCTCATTTTTACATGCTTTACCCTGTTCACAATATGCACCTCAGCAAATCAAACTTCATACCTACTGGACACATTCCTCAGCATTTTCCCTTTTCTTCTCTCCTCAAGGTGTAAAACACTTTTGCAAGCAGGGCATTCTCCTCTGACCCTTGACAAGCTCAGTCATGATCCAACATCTTTCTGCACCCCTTACTGTATGTGCAGCACCAGTGCTGATGAAGAGAACACACACAAAGATACTTGGCAACATAGCGGGACAAGTCAAAATGAATGGATTATATTTGCAGTAAATTTGATTGGGACAGAAAAACACTGCTGCAAACCCAGATAAGCAGTGCAAGCATAGAACAGATTAAAATGTGTTTAAGTTAGACTCCTAATGAGCACACCAATATAACTATGCAAAAGCCTAATTCCCTTTTGACATCTACTTTGTTACATTCAATTAAGATTTGAAAAAAGGGAGGGGAAACTAGCTGATTTCTATCACACAAATATGGTATTCTTAGTACCACAAAGACAGCTGCTCGAATGTGTGATCAGTCTCATGGCCTTTATACAGTATACACACATATGCTCCCTTTTAAATGTGCTGCACCCCTGGAGCCTTATATTACCTGGAATAATTTAACTTCAGCTGTCCTCAGTTCCCTTTGATCCCCTTTAGATGATTTTAATTCCATCCACAAGCATGTGGACGCAACCATTGTGTCTGCACCTTCCTTTAGTTATACATTAATGACAGACAAACCATCTCACAGTTGGCATGTGCTGAAATCAGTACACAGTAGCTGCCATAACAAACCTTGCACTTGAGTTTACACTGGACGCTGTTGACAGGGTCCAATTATAAATATACCCAAGCAAACTGCAAGGCAAAGCCCCTGGGCTTTGACAGCTTCTAGTTACAAGAGAAAATGAAAAAGAAGACGAATAGAATTTTCTGACAGCAGCGATAGCAAAGAGGGAATTGGATCATACCCAAACCTTCAAGCTTATTTTGGGAGCAAGAGAGAGTTTGATGATATTCTGTCATATCACATTTATATCAAATTTATTGTAAATGACCAATCCTTCCTAGTAGATAGAAGTGTCAGTCTGTAAAGAAGTGAAGATTGTAATCACACACCTAATGTGCAGAAGATTTATTGTTGGGCACTTACATGTAGTGCAGGATGAAATATAGCAGTTCAGCTCTCCTTCTTGGACCATTCATATTTGTCAGAACAACAAAAGATGACTTAAAATTGTTGATTCATTTAATATTTCCTCACCACTGAGAGCTGACAACACAAGACTGAAAGGTGTTTCTTCAGCAGTTTGTCTTTTTTTTTCTTCCTTTTCTCTTTTTTTGTGGTCATTAGTTCTCAAAACCCACTGTGTTTTGATCTGTGATGAAAGTCATGACAGCTGACTGTACATTTTACCAGCTGTACAAATAAGACTCTCCTTAAAAAATAAAGAATATAATTAAATGCATTGGTAACCTAAGAGTATTCAGTTTTGCTTGTAGTTCACCATCTGCACTACTGAAAGCCCTGTCTTGTCATCACTACACAACAAGCACAGACTAAACACTGAAGGGCTCATATTTCAGTGGTGTCACTGACACCACTGTTGTTATAACCCTGTTAACAGAGATATGCATCATGTAAGGCGACTTGAGCTCTGAGAGGTGACATCAAGTCAACCTGATGCTGAGATAATGAGGAGCTGCAAGATGGACCATCTGTGTGTTCAGCCTGAGCTTTCATCTACAGCCAAACATGCTCTCCATGTTGTCCCATTTTACATCTGTATTGTATTTATTGTATTTACACTGAAACTATTATTCCATACTTCCTCGCAATTGTGTAAATTTATTTCAAATGCATCCAGGCAATGTAATCGGAAAATTGTTGTAATTTGTATTGAAATAAAAGAATTAGGTATAAGACATAATCTCTGGATAAAATATGAACCAATACAATCAAACTACTGACAATCCGTAATAAATGTAATTTAAAGCTACACTGTATCTCCACTTTTATTTGTGCATAACAATGGCAGTATCTTTGTCTCAGTGATGGTAAAGTGACTCCATTTTGACAATTGCTTGGACTTAGCAGAACTATTTTTGTACTCGGTTATTCCCCAGACACACTGTGACCCCAGTCTCACTGATCTCATTAAGGCTATTTTTTGCTCATTTCATCTCTGTCACACACAATTCTTCTAAGCTGAGACCCTATGCTAAAATGATTGTAGAAACATCTCTGAAATATTATCCTACAAAAGTAAATTGAGTAACCTAGCTCAACACCTAACCAACCGGCAACCAAATCCATCTTCTCCAACATATTTTACTCCTGGGATACTACAGAACGAAAAAGGCGGCTGAACCTGTCCAGTTTAATCATATTATTTATTTGCACTCCCAAATCCTCCAAGCGTATGCAGACCCTTGAATTAGGACTATGACATATGGCTAAAGCAATCAGATTGCTTACAAAACAAGTTGGGTGTTTGAATACTGCTATTTCCAATGTTAGCTCTGTTGCAAAGAACTTTGCAGCATTCCACGGATACAAAAGATAAATTAAAATAACAGGTATGTGTATGTACTTACACTCGTATTTGTTAAATTATTGGAACTTATCTAACCTTATACGTTTGTCTAAGTAAGTAGAAGGGTTTCCATGTGTCATTATGAAGAGAAATTTATAGATAAAACTGGATTGGAGTAACTGTCTCTGCAACATTTTAAAAGGAAAAACAGATATTCATCATTTGAATAGTTTTTATTTTATTTTTTGTACACATCAAAATAGACATCTAAGGAAAGATTAAGTAAAACAGAAATAATGGTAATGAAATAATAGACTTCATGTGAGTGACAAAATACATGTGATACATCTATTTACATTTACATTTACATCCACATACCCATACACACATATAGCTACCCATACCTGCATAGATACCCCCATTCATTCTCTCTGCCACTCCATGATTCTTAAAAAGGAATCTCCAATATCATGTGAATGAATTAAAAGCCAAAACCCCACTTCTCATGGTTAAACCCCAACAGTATTTAGATGTTTACACCATTTCTTTTCAAAGAAAAATAAAACAGCCAAAGAAAAACAAAATCATTTTTATCATCATCGTTCAGCCGGTGCTCAGCTCTCTTTTACATAGGGTTAAATAATTTATTAAACAAAGTCAAAATTATGTACTAAGAATCAGGTAGAGACTCATATTGACAGAAGAGGGACTAGTTTCTGGTAAACAGTAGAAGAAAGACAAGCTGGCATGTCATTAACTGAATGCTGCTGGTATAATCGCGGTGGGGCTAAAGGGAAATGGGAGCAGGTGTGTCGACAGGTGTAAGGATGCAGAGAATCATGACTGTTGAGAAAGTCTGCTTGTATATGGGCTAGAAGAAAATGCGATGGAAAGTTTCAAAGAGCTCAATGAAGGGTTAAAGGAGAAGTCCACTTTTTTGCAAGTGGGGCCTTAATTATGATGTAAACTGAAGTGTACTGGACACCTAAGGCACTTTTTGGAGATTTGGATCCTTCACCGAGATATTTGTTTCTAACGCCAAACACCAAAACGCCATACATGGAACAGTATTGGGCGTGCGTTTGCGGTACTAAATCAGTTAAAAATCAGCTATTTGTTAAAATGTCTGTGTAAATACCGTAGTATTCATTCCGTCC
>JAVQJG010186374.1:0-18935 GCA_036024015.1 Craterocephalus amniculus | reverse complement strand
CTACTTGATAGAGTAAATTTGCCCGGCACCAAACAGCAGCCAGACAATCATTCTGCTTGCAACGATGCTGGACAAGACAGGTTTAAAAAAAAAAAAAAAAAAAAAAAAAAAAAAAAAATGAAAAATGGTTTCACCAGCAGACTTTCAGATCTGACATCAAGTGCTGAAAACTTTGTGTGCTACTGTCTGTCTCCCCAGAAAGTCTCCCCACCAGACTGTCGCTGAAGAAACTGCACATACTTGTGGATTTAACCCACACCTACGCATTCACACACATCCACAGCATGCTTGCATATGCTGGGCCAGAAACAGCTGAGAGGGAGTGTGGCATACTAGGGTGGATTTGTAGGGTAGCAATTGTTTGGTTTCTACATCTTTGACCTCTCCTGACCGCAGACAACTTAGAGGGTATTTAGCTTTAGGCAGCTATGGCTTTAACGGCTAAATTCCCCTATTTGAAACAAATGACTGGCCTATCGTGCTTCTAACGCTCATTGTTTGATAGAAAAAGTCTGACATTCTGGTTTGAATTCCACCTGGTGATGTAAATTAATCCCTGAAAATATTTGTTTTGAAATTTCTAATTATGTGTTTATTTGTAAAAAAAACTGAATGTTTTGTGTAGCCTCAGGTTTTTCCAGCTCTCCATTACAGCGTTGCCCTGAATTCTAATAAATCCCAGTGGGTAAAGTGTGTTTGAGTTACTGAAGGTCCTGGACCTCTGCAGAGTTTTTAATGCATCATTTTCCTTTATGAAAAGACCCAAGGCTGTTAAAGCGTCTCTGGGTGATTTGCAGTGTGCAGCTGAGAATGGCAGCGACACACCCGCCTAATCTGTCTCTTCCCACCCCTCACACACACACCAGAGACACTCGGCCAATGCCTTTGCACGTGCCTGAACATACATGCATATATGCATTCGCAATTTATTGAACCCGCATTGAGTTTGCACTTTTTTGAACAACTGATTAAGGTTTTTTTTTTGCATGGCTGCAGAAACTGAGAACCCACACAGATGGAGACGCAAACAGACTTCTGCTCCTCTGAAGGTGCTGATAACATCGTTTAGTTATTAATGCAGCAGACTTGAGTGTTAATCTGAACCAGATAGTGTAAACTTGATCATATTGACAGAAATATGATAGCTTTGTCAAGCATAATTGCATCCAGATAAGATAAGATTAATTCTCTCGCCAATAAAATGGAATTCATGCAGCCTGGATGCACACTTCATGCGCTGCAGCACATAACCCAGGCGCACCGGGATGACCGGCTTACAGCGACAGTGATTAGTTTAAGCAGAGAAAAAACAGATGAGGAGATAGTGTCAATTGAGCGTAATATAGCAGTTATTATGTTTCCCCGGTGTAATAAGTAAGTAATAGAAGCTTCCAGATAGACGAGAGTAATGGACAAGGCAGAGAGTGTCCTCCAGAAAAGCAATTATTTCATGAATCAGGACATGAAAAAGTGCATTATTATGCTTGGTTAAGTGCCTTTTTTTAAGTGTGTGAGATCTAGATTTATTTTTTATTGTGGAAAAAGCTGAATTTAACATAAAGGACTGGGTTTGTGCAGTTATAAGCAGCGAATTATATCATGCTGCGAGGTGGAAGGTGCGAGTGGATTAAAGACACGTAACAGGTGAGGACAGGCAGAAATGGACTGGCTGAGTGTGCAGGGTGCTGTAACAGGCAACCACAGGCTAATTTCTCACGAGCATCTCTTAGAGGATGTGTCTCGTCTCTCTCCTGGGAGTGTTTACACTCCTCCACCTCCGCACTCACACAAACACTTCCACACACAGAAAAGTCTGTTTTCTATTATTTGCATTCCTTGGGAACAGTTGCGGAGGCAAGGCTGCTCTCAGAAGGTGTGCGCACACGCGAACCTCCGGATGAAAAGCGTTGCGAGAGCGTCTGTTGCAACTCGAGGGTCCCAGTTAGCAGTTATAGCTCCATCTGCATCACCATGACAACAGCTTGGTAACAGGGAGACAACACCCATCTACCAACCCCCAACAAATGTATGTGTGTTTGCGCACGCATGGGTGCATGCATATCTGAGAGTGTGCATTGTAGTGAAATTCCACTGTGTGTGTGTGTTTTGTGTGTGTGGCAGAAGGACGTCCATTAGGGAGTATCCCAGCAGGTAATGTCTGTGCCTCCGAATGATGGATGCAGCCCTAATAGTTCTGCCTGTCTAACTCGGTGGGGAGTGGTCACACCCACACACACACACACGCAAACACTGGAGCAAACACACACATACATGCTTCATTGCTGCCTCTGTATGAATGGAAGTGATACCTCAGCAGAGCTCTCAGACTGCCTGTCTCAGCCAGCCAATCGTGCGGCTCGCTGCTCAACCTCTAGGAAGAGATGACATCATTTCTGGCCAATGGTGTCTCAGCTGTAGGGTGTGCTGGCTGCACGGTTGGGGTGATGAGCAAGCTTGAACATGTGTGTGTGTGTGTGTGTGTGTATGTGTGTGTGTGTGTGTGTGTGTGTGTGCTTATAATGGGGAGATAAAACTGATTGATATGCGTTCATCGTCTACCAATAGCATCAAACGTTTTCTTTTCATGTATGAGCTCCACTCCATCTTCCCCTCTGTCATTTCTCTTATTTCTCTCTTCTATCACCTCTTTTCTTCTCAGCTAGTTTATTTATTTCAAAGTCTCCTTTTCCATTCTGCTTATCTTTCCTTGTCCTTGTCTTAAACCTCTTGTGCCTCTTTATGCCTGCCATCTGCAGTCTGATCTTTTACTATTATCATCCTTTTTTATGCATGTTTCCATGTCAAGCTACATGGCCAGTTGATAGATCATCCTATTTGTAGGTAGAACTGGTGTCTGTGTGTACTCTAATACCACAGGGAGTAACATGTCAGCATGCACAGATAAGCATGTTTTTGAGACATTGCGGTGGAAGTTGGGGTTAGCGTGGCACTATTTTTGCCTGTTTATTCAAGAAAATGAAAAATACTTTAATAATTGACTGATGGATGTTGTAGTAGCTTTTTTTTTTTTTAAAAAAAGATAGCTGTCAGTTGTGTTGGTATGGAGATGAGGCCTGTTGTCTTTCTGTTTTGCAGTTATTTGAAGAAACCTCTAACTGAACACCCACTATTGTTTCCTAACTTCTGTTGTGTAGAAGTATAAAACATGTATAAAAACTCACTGCTAACATTTCATAGTCCTGTCTGCAATTTAGCATCCTGTTTTTCGGTATGTGTCCAAGTTGAAAATCACTGTAGGACAACCTCCTTTAAGCTTTCTACTTTGCTGTCTCAGTCTGCTCATGCAGTCTTAAAGCAATGTATCGAAACTAAGAGTCCAGGATATGTTCCTGCAGCCATGACTTGAGGGAACCATTAATACTACATTCTCTGTTTTCCTCTTATATTCTTATTAATGCTTTGAGCTTTTCCATTTTGTTAGCTTACAATGACTTTCAGAGGTGGAATAAATGTCTTTAATTTCTTCCTTTTCTCTAAATCTTGTGATTTCTTGGTAGTAATTTAAAATAATACTAGGATTTGTTTAAAAAGACAAAAAAAGTTCAGTCAGATCAGAGGTGTGATAATATGTTTAAATTACATGTAGATTCTTGGTTTTGACCCAAAAAGTGGCGGTGAAATGTTGTGTAGATTTAAATGTGGAATGCAGTCCTGGTTAGTAAACCTGAGATTAGCACCGTATTAAAGCAGAAATAAAGCAAGAAAACCATATTTCCTAATATGCCAAACAGCTTATTAGCTGTCAGAGTTTACATGTAGGATTATTAACACAAACATGATAGAGGGCAAATGATAGTTTAATACAATCTAAATATACATCAGAAATTACATGGAGCACATTATAGAAACTCAATAATTTCCTTATATTTTTCATGCTTTGGTCGGAGCGTACTTCTTCCAACTTAATTATGAACTGATTTTTTTAAGCTAAAATTATCCTTATTTGACTTTGGCTGAAAGTTTAAAGTTGAATCCTATCTTTCTACATTTGTACAGCGTTAAGTCTGAATCAGAGCAGAATCATAAAAAAATAGCACAATGGGCTGTAGTTATGCCTTGTTAGACATGTGTCCATGATTCTTGGCTGTGTTTCAACCCTTGAAGATGATTAATCCTCTGCTGTCGGTCATTGATTAATTAATAAGATGCTGTGTCAACATATGTGTGTGTATCCTGGTTAACAAGGCTAAAATTTCTTTTTTTTACATGAAAAAGTCTCATCATAAACCACAGTGCAAAAACTTTACCATTCAATAAATCAAATATAATTGATGGTCATAACGATAAGATGTTCACACTGTTGCCTTATTTTGCTTAACAAACCAACCAAGTCTGTATTCTTTAAAAATTTTGGGGGTGATTGATTCTCCTCTTCCCTTTTTTCCCCACCCCCTGTTCTGTGCTGCACCTGTCATTTCCAGGAGGAGATTTATTTATTTATAATCCAAATGCTGAAGCCCAACGTGGTGCTGTACAAAATTAACACTTTCATTAATCATCGTTTAGTGATATTGAGGGAATTTGGTAAATAATAGCTGGGCTCCCCCTCTTCACCGACCCCCATCCCTCATTTTGTTCCTTTTTGCTGTTCATCCCTCAGTACCTGCTTCCTCCCAGTCTGTCCCCATCCTCCATAGCTGGGTTGCAGAATTGCACTTTGGGCTTGTGGTTTCCCCTTCACACCTGTCACTGTCAAGATAGATGGTCCTGGTGTGGATAGTAATGGTACTGGCTTGCGGTTAAATGGCAAATAAGAAATAGATGTGTGTGTCTGTGTGTGTGCGCGTGCATATGTGTGTGTGTACTTTGCGTGTCTGCACCTCATCAAATAAATGTGTGGGTTCATTTTTTGTGTGTGTGTTAACAGGAAGGTTAGCACTGATGAGTCCTGAGACCCTCCATCCATCAGTGTGATGACCTTTTACCCTAAAAAGGTTCTAAATTGGCTATTAATGGTTAAACCCAGAGAAGCGAGGATGACGGCAAGTGGCACCACACCCAAGGGAAATGTCTCGTGCCTTTTTTTTGGGAGTAAAAATAGATGTTATGGCTGAAGATGTGTTACATCGTGACTGGACTCTAATTTGCTCGACCATTATTGGCATATTTGTAATAATGAGGTCATTTTTATAAAAGCAGCACCCTTCAATGTCATTCAGACCTCGACCCGACCAATCCCGGTTCTTTTCCGAGCTGCCAAAATTAAAGGTTGGATGTGTATTTCCAGCTGAGTTAACAAACTGCCCTAAGCATCTTTGAGCTCTGCCAGCTGGGACCAGTTGTCGTAGACAGCTCCTGCTTCAATTGAAGACAAAGGGAGGATAATCTTAATAGGGAGTGAAAGTGAGGTAAAAGTCAAAGGCCAATGGAAGCTGTGGGTCGATAGAGGAATATTTGAATTCAGCAAAAAGCTGATCAATCCAGAAACCAAAGTGGATACCAACCCAAACTAAGACTATGCTAAAACTGAAACTAAGCCTTTTTCACAAATAATAAGGATATGGGTTATATAGAAGTGCAGAATATTTGCAATGCACACAAAATCGTCCATTAAGAACATTAAGTAAAGTAACATCTAGTTTCCTCTGTTCATTCCCATGTGAGTTGCAGTGATCTCATACGAAGCGCTGAGCGTAAACAGTTTACCTAAAGTACCTTCAAGTATTTTAGCTTTCATGGAGGATTTATACAGTCTCCAGGGTTTGCCAAGAAGTTTTATGAATGAAATGATAGGCTGACAAACTTCTAAATGCACAGTTGAACTGATCTCTAATTTTTGAATACAACAAAGTGAAATCCTGAGATGTGTTTTGCCACATTTGGTTT
Source organism: Craterocephalus amniculus (assembly GCA_036024015.1). NCBI lineage: Eukaryota > Metazoa > Chordata > Actinopteri > Atheriniformes > Atherinidae > Craterocephalus > Craterocephalus amniculus. The sequence continues at coordinate 13,088 of JAVQJG010186374.1, read as the reverse complement.
AAAATAATTGGAATCTGTGTGATGAATGGAATAAATATAATGATTTGTACGACTTCAGTGGTTCATATTATGGTGTGAAACGCACTGCTGGTTAAAAAGTAAAAAGTCTCACTCTTCTGCATTTTTAAGTTTGTTGAATCCCTCTTCCTGGCTTCCTGCTCAAGAGGATTTTATAGTTTATCCAGTAAAGAGGGAAGTTGTGATCAGTTCAAAAATACTTTCTTTTACTGTTCCTCATTTTGCTCTTTCTGTTGCTTCAATTGGACATGAGAGGCTTTTTCAGTTGAATTCTTCCTATTAAGTGGGTTCAGGCTTTGTACCTAATTATAGTAAAGCAGACAATGGAGCAGTGATGTTAAGATCTGTCCGATTTCGGCTGTATAAAAGGGAGCTCACAAGTCAAAATTAGACCTACTTGCAGCTGTATTTGCTGATTTGCAATTTCACTGCATCCAACTCAGGTCTGTGTGAATTAAAAGTCAAACTTATAAAGCAGGACTGGATGTTTCAACCAGTTCTGCTCACCATAAGTACTTTTTAATTTTGTAGGCACAAAAAACTTTTGGAATGTTAACACATCAACTGAAAAATGTAATAGCACTGTTTAAAAAAATAACATATTTTTATGAATATTTTAAGCTTTTTGGATAGCTTTTTGTTTTCTGTCTCTCGCTGCTTTCCATCTTTCTGTTCAGCTGATGGAACAGCAAGACGCTACTGTTGTCTGCCATCAGCGCACATTCACACAAACATCTAGACACCGGCATCCTGGCTGAGTGGAGCGGCGAGGGAAGGTGCACTGGGAGGAGAATGATATGATATGCAACCGAGAGATGGCAGGTTGTAGCAGGAGGAGGGATTGAGACCAATCAGTGGAGATGTAGACAGAAGAGGAGCTCAGAGGAGTGTGAAGAGTGATAAATAAGGGAGAATATAGGAGGAGAAGGATAAATATAATGGAGTGGGATGACAGAAAAATGAAGTATTTATAAAGGGAGATAGATTAAGTTTTCAGGAAGATCTGTTTGTCAGGATGAAGGAGGTGTGCGGGAAAAAACAGACGAAAAGCAAAACAGATGAGTTCAGAAAAGGATCAGAGCATGGCGCCTCAAGAGACAGAGGGAGGCTGCAAAGTTTGCCTGAAGCAGAGTAGATGGAGAAGCTACACCTGATGAGAGGAGGGAAATAAAACGGGGAAGTCAAGGAAAGCCATTGGATGAGTCAGATGTGTGTACATTTGAGCTGTCTATAAATTGCAGCGCAGAAAGGAAGAAGTGAAGCATGGGCAAAGAAGCAGCGGAAATGCAGAGATTGAACAGAAAATCCCTCATTCTCTCTGATTACTCTGAGCTCTGGCTGGGTCAGGCGAGATGGACGGGTGAGTCCGCCGAGGTTAGCACACATCTTGAGTTCTATTATTTGCAGGGTTCGAGTTTGAGATGCAAGTTTTTTAAAGTCCATTTAAAGTTTTTTCTTGTGAAGCAATGCTGAAGAGTTCCAGACAGAGAGAAAACAGCCAACTCATTAATTAGGCTTGTCACTATGTTTAAGGTTGTTTAAAAAGCTCTTTAGACTTTGGTCTAAAAAGCATAAAATGTTGGCACCTTAATCGGACAGGATGCAAGAATGAAATTAAAAAGAATCTCATACAATTTTAACCACACTGTCTAGACTAACATTAAAGGAAAACCAACAGTTTTTTTCCTGGGGATGCGTGCCACGTGTGCCTCTGATTCTCTGAGATTATACATGGGCATTTTTTATAGATCAGGGATTAAGATGTATATGCACATCTTGGGTAATGCTAGACTGAGATGAAACATGATTAGCAAATAGCCATATTGGCAGAGACACATGTCATCACAGATCATACTGCAGTGTGTGCAAATTCAGAGTATGAGTCATGTTAAGAGACTGAGTGGGCTGTTTGTTAACTCTGTTGTTGCTCCGTCGGTTTTACAGCTATTGCTGTAGCTTTTACTATCACGTCTTTAAGGGATCTAAAGTATTTTGTTCTGAATCCTGATTTTATAAACATACCGGCCATGAATGAGCCCTGTGAGAGGATTAGCTTTGTGAGCTACTTGACCGGCCACTTAGCCGCAGGTAAAAGCGATGACTCAAGGATGCTATAGGAACCGATCAGACGGATGCACATGCAATCAAACATACAATGGGGGATACCATGATAACTGCCTCCAACCAGCTATGTTTTCCTCCTCGGTGCACCTCACTGCACATGATGGAGCAAAACACACATGGGGCACATTAACCTCTCTCTCTGTCACACTCAAACACACCCCGGCATTTTTTTTTCCTCAGGGAAACACCAGCTGGGGCATGCAGAGTATGGCATTACCATGGTAACAGTATCTATAGGCGTGGTAATGCTGAGTCGACGTTGCAGCATTTTGATTGCATATTATTTGGTTTTATGTGTGGTAATCCTGCCATTTTACGTTTTATAATGATGCAGGTTTGTAGCTACCCCCCGTTAGTCTCATACACCAAATGTATGATTAGGTCATATGTAAAGCTGTAAATGTTGTATCATCTCTCATTTTCTTGTCTATTATGCATTAATGTACACATGAAATATCTATTTATGTCAAATGATGATAATAGATCCTGAAATTTATATGGATCTAAAAATTCAGGATAAGGATAAATAGAACTTAAATCAGAAGTAATAACACTAGACTGGCAGGATTTCGATGCAAACTGAGTCTAGTTGAGTTGATTTTATGAGATGACGTAAATACAGCGTAGCAGACCATTTTCGCACCGTGTAAAGCGAAGGTGTGTGAATGACATTAATGATGACTAAGTTTCTTCTAATGCTCCAGTAAACATTGACAGTGAACCAGCATGCACAACAGCAGGGGCCTCCCCCAAGTGGAACCCAGCCATTATTAATACACCTGTGCATTTTACTGTTGACCTGTCAGAATGCCTGCTGCGGAAAATGGTCCATCGGCTTATGGAGCCATCCAAGTAACATCTCTGCAGCCTTCATTTACAAATCTGTTCACACTGTGTACAAATCACTTTGCATGGGCTGCAAAGCTTTGTTCATGGTTTCCATATCTGTGCATATGATGTGCGTTAAAGAAGTAGAAAGAGCTACTCTTATAGTTCAAAGGTAAAAGAAAAATTTTGTGTCATAGAAGTTCTTATAAAAGCTTTCCGTATCTAAAAAAAAATAGATTTGGAGTTGATTTTTTATATTTTAATTAGCTTCCATGAAACTCCACTCACTGATCTGTTTAGTTGAGTCTATTCAAAAGAACTTTACATTTACTGGAAACAAATTAATTTCCATAACTGTTTCATCCAGTTAGAGCAATGCAGTGTGTGTGTGGCTGCAATGCTGCGTCATTAGCAGAAGCATTAAACTATTCTGATTTCAATTAGGTTCAACCAAGCTATCTAATTTCATCCAGAAAAAAATATCTAATTAAATATGTGTGATCTTTAATCACTCTGTGCATCACATTATGTGTGTGGCTGCACAAAATGAAGCTGTCATCTCGCTCTGTGTGCATGTTCTGCTGGTATTTGCTTTACTGTGTACAGACCTGTCATGTGGTATCTCTTGTTAGTGCATTCACTTTATTTCTAAGTTTCTGCTTGCTTGTTATGTTTCTTATTAGTCGGAAACGGGGTTATATAGGTGCAGATACTTTTGGGGAAATGGGATGTTTACATACTGTGTGTTTTTGTGACAGAGCGGGAGTGCAGCCTGTAGGCCTGCTTAACACATAAACCTTTGGTTAGGAGGCGAAGGAGGGATGTGTATTCATACTTAACAGCTAAACCTCATTAAAATCTCTTGTTCCTTTGTGCCTGATTGTGCATGTGTGTCTGTTGGGGTGTTTGTTTGTGTAAGTTTTCAGGGATAAAACAAAGTTTTTATGTCTCTCTGTTATTGTTTGTACATTTCTGTGATGTTGGGTAACTTTATTTCCATTTACCCTCTCATTGCCCCAGATTGCCCTGCCATGTGCACACACTCAATAGATTAAAAAAGAGAGAGACAGAAATGAGCCTAAAAAGATACATTTCAATTTGTGTGTCAGTATTGTGGATGTGCGCATAACAATGATAAACAAAAGCACACACTCTCACATGCAGGCACACAGAGAACATTTAGCCCTTCAGGCAGATGATTGTCATCATATATCTTTTGCCATTCTGACAGGCATTCACAAACACACACACTCCTGTTTCACTCTCTGTAATGGTTTTCTCATCAAAGTGCTGATAGATGCTGTTGAGCAGGTTGATTAGAGACGGGGGGAGAGGAATGGAGAGAGGTAATGCTTTATAGTGGGCTTTAAAGCCAGAAACTAAAAGCAGGAAAAGAAATGAATCACAGATGAAGAGGTATTAAATATGAATGACGGTGCTGGATAGAGACACTGAGAAAAAGCAGGGTTGGTTTACTACATTAAGGCAGAATAACATTGTCCTACAAGATTTTTTTTTTTCTTTTTTTTTTTTTTAGAATATTTTGCAGCTTTGTTATTCATTCGTGCCAGTTTCGGTCAGCCGGAGATGAGCATACGTGTTTTCAGCTCCACAGTTCAGTGACATAAATGATTCCCAATGAATAATTTGTTTTCATACAATACAACTAATATGTCATCTGTATAACAGTGTCTCATCACAAAGGCAATAGAGGTACTGTAGTTGCCTTCTGGTCAGATTTAATCGATTTTTGGAGAATTTCATATCTTCTTATGGCGTTAGTGTCAAATAAAAATAATATAATATTAACAAAAAGGAGGTAAGAACTAATGAAGAGCTAAGAGAAGCGAATAAACAGAAAATATGTCATCTGACAGGAGTAACACTTCTTGGCACCATCAGTATAAAACAAAACTGAGAGATGAAGCTTTATGTGTCTCGAATTGTTAACAGGAAGAGTCAGACGAGCAAAGAATGCAACTGGATTTCTTCAAAGTTTGGCAATCTTTCTTAGGGTAAGCTGAATTACTATCACTAAAATGATCTTTTATTATAAGGCAATATGTCATGCCAGTATTTGAAATTATTGGTATGATATGAATTGTAAGGTATGACAAGGCTTGTGCAGTTGACCAGTCAGGTCAGAAAAAAGCTTTTCTAGAGAGGTCAGCTTCCTTTGTTGCTGTTTGTACAATAAACTCAAACATACAGAAGTATGTAACACTCTGATAGTGCCTCATGAGAAGGCTGACGTTATGACTCCCTAGTCTGTTTGTTTTTTCACTAGTTAAACCAGACACTAACCTACACCGGGTGAATGGATCTTTGGGGCTTGTGTGTACATCATTGGACTCACACATGGTCTACTACACGGATGGCTATATCAGCTTTGTTTCGTCATGTGCTGAACATAGGAAACATGGTATAAGTGGCTTGTGATCTTATGCAGCTCTCAGCTTATTTAATGTAACTATGATGCATCATAGTGCTTGTTTACTTAAAGGTTAGGTGAAATTAGCTTCAGCCAATCAGGATTGCCATTATGACATAAGTGCGTCTAAAGACACACAGGGGTGTATCCTATTGTTAGACACGGAAACGAAAGTGATGAATATGAACTTTAGGGCACTGCCTCCGTCGCTTCAACCTAATATGACCCAAAGTAATGTACTTCAATGTCCTGAAGGCTGTGTCTCCCAGTTCTGTGTTGTGATTTCAAGAGACTTTTCCTTTTGTGGGAAGGGACATGAAGCCCTCTCAGTTGGATATAAAAGCAGTTTCTATCATCAAATAGAGAAGCAGAGGGGATAGAAATATTTATGTCATTTACAGTTGTCCTAGCAATGACACTGTGTGAACAGAGGAAGGTGAATGGGGGTCTTTCTCTACCCCAGGGTTGTTTATCTCACACTGCACAGAAGCTAATGCCCTTTGCTCTGATTGGTGGAGCTAACTCATTTATTGTTGCATTACCACACATTTTCAGTTTACAAACGGTTTCAGTTTTTTTTCTTTTTTTACTTGTAAGCTGCATTTTTGCTTCATTTTCCTGCCTACAGTATAAACCTCTTTTTAAATTACATTCACATAGTAAAAGTGGAAGAGATAACCTGGAGAATAAAAATGAGAGTGTAGTATGCAGAGAAGCCATGTATAGTGTCCCTGTCCTTCCTGCAGCCTCAGTGGGACTGTGGGTGTATGCCATATCCTGTCCACTAGCTGTCACTCAACAAAGCTTTGACAGCACACTGACTGACAGCTCGTGGCAGCTCTCCGTACATATGTACGTGTGTTTACACGCCTACACTCCGAGATATACAGTATATCAGCATCTAGCTGGCTGAAGGGGTGAATGCTCTGTGTGTTTGGGTGTATTGTAGCAAACACTCATTCCTAATGACAGCAGAAGGTCTCTGTCATTACTTCATACTCTTACTTTATGTGCATGTACCTCACTTAGTCTGAGGAGACTTGTTGGCTCTCTGGTACTCTATGATCACCCACACATCATCACTGTTATTTTTGTCTGCCTATGGTCCTATTTTCTTCCCTCTTTCTATTGAGAGACTAGAATATCCCATTTATGATGAGTGCCTGCACGCCCTGCCAAACAGGACGATGGGGAGTTTTTACTTTAGGATCTGTGTCAGCTTTGGTGGTTGTAATGTTCCTGCTGTCAGATTTTGGGGGGGAAAAAAGATTGTTTGGTTCCAACAGATTTTGGACAGTTTTGATTTTAATATTGCTCAATTATTCCCTTTTTGGGTTTGATTTTATTTCCTGAGTTCTACTCACATGAGATCATGTGAAACAATGGATTTAGCTTCAGTCTGTTTCTGTCCCACCCATGAGTGAAAGATGCATGGGAACTAAAAATCCTTTTCATCTAACAAGTAAATTTAAAACGATCAGTTTATGTCGAAGTTTAGCTTTAAAGATTATACGTTATTATGATTATGTTATTATTTGAAGGTAATCGTGATGCCAAATTCCATCCATAATCAATGTAATATTCCTAATTTAGGCCAGATAGCATCTGATCATGATTCAGCAGCGGTGTCGGCTCAGCTGGGATGTTTACTCAGCTACTTGTGCTGCTGACAGTGCTGGCTGGAGTATTGTAAACAATTAAGTTGGAGCCTATCTGCTGAACAATTAGAGTAATGACACCATTTCAGAATTACTCAGAGTGTTTTCCTGCATGTTGCACGGTGGTGTGCTTAGCATTGTCATTCACAGGTTCCTGGTTCAAATCTCAGCTGTTTGCATGAACGGGTTGTCCCACTGTCCAAAAACATGCATTGTGGGTCACTTGATGATTCCAAACTGATTTTAGGGATGAGTGTGAGTGTGCATGGCGGTTTTTTACCCCTTGTGTCTTTGACGGTCCTGTGACAAACAGGGTGTACCCTGCCTTTTACCTTATGGCAGCTGTGACCCTGAATAGAATTAAACGTGTATAGCGACTGGATCAGTGGATGTTTTAATCTATACTACAGTATGTTCCATTTAAAGGTTTTTATTTGGATATAACTGCTAAAACTGATAAACAGAGTTCGTAATCTACTGTAGAGCAGTTGGAGTGTCAGGAGATCTCTTGTAAAGACTATGCCTCAGCTAACAGCTCAGATTTATCTGCTAGGCTCGTGCCAGTGTTAATGAAACACTGAGGCATAAAGCTTTGTCCTCTTAAATATTTGTTTTCGCCCTGCTAGACATTCTGCATCCTGAGTGGAGTTGGATAAAGAATCTGAGCAGCAGTTTTATGAAATACTGGGCTTTATGTTGTCATTTCTACATCATATGGACAACTCTTAAGACAGTTCCAGGCCATTGTTTGTATCTGCAAGCAGCAAAAGCATCTTTAACAGGTCCGACATTGCGCTTTGGTCAGTTTTTTTATTGTTTTTGTTTGTTAATAGTAAATTTCATGAGTTAAAATATAAAGTGAATAAGCACATTTAACTGATTTGTATTTTTTCTATGTTTTTTAAATGGATAATTTGAATGAAATTCCTTTTTTTTCTCTAAAAGAGTAGCTCAGATGAGTTTAAAAGTATTCTCACCTTGGCAGGAAAAACCAGGAGGTGTTACCAGCACAGCTCTAATGCTCATATCGTTTTACATGTGACTTAAAGAGCACTACACCCTTGAGAGCTGGGGTGAAACCAGGCTGGAGGGCACAGTAGAGGGATTACAGCGGTCTGGAATGGGGTGATATTGGCCATGTGCGTACACATAAACCCCCTATAATGTGCATGTGCCACTGTAACTGTGTGTGTTTGTGTGGCTGTAATAAAAGATAGGAGGATTCAAGGATCTTTTTGCAATAATCCAGGTCTCTCTTGCCACAAAAGAGGGGAGACATGGGGCTGAAGGGGCGACAAAGAGAAAGCTGATAACAGTAAAGCAAGGTTCTTCAGAATTGGACCCCTGACCTCAAGGCCTGCATGTGTGCCTGTGTGCACAGGAGGTGGGATCCAACCCCCATCCCAACCCCCACCACAAGCTCGGGGTGTTACCGTGACAACAGGGTTAGTGGCTTGCCCACTTGCTGAAAGAGAAAGAAGGTGCATTCTGACATGAGCTTAGATCCAAGTGCAGCAGTCTGTTAAGAGTGCATTCATCCCTTTTGTTGCTGCTCTCTCCGCTGGAATGTGCCCCCCCCTTCTTTCTGCTTTGCATCCTTACTGGTAAACTCAATGGTGTTTTTTCCCTGAAGTGTTTTCTTATTTGTCAGCAATAATTTTTCATTTAATTTCTCACTGATGCAGAGTTGTGTGTGTGTGTTCAGTAACTTTTTCTTCAACGGGAATTGGTTCATCCACAAATAGCAACATGCTGTTTTGCACCGTTGTGTGTTGTATTGTAAATACTTGTGGTTTTATATTTCTGACTAAACTTAAGCCAAAGTCAGACAAAATCTGTCCTTATGAGGATGAGTTTGTTTCATTTAGGAGCTGAGTCTGTGTTTCATCCAGTAAAAATAGATATATAACATTGCATTAAAGAGAGTGCTATGCAAACTGGACACAGAGATTTAGCGAGAAACAGGCACAACATAATCAAAGAACCACAGTAGCACACACACACACATTTACACACAACTTTCCAAAAAGGCTCTGAATGCCTAATATATGTATAAATATGTGCATATATCTAAAATGTCTCCCCATTATCATCCCTTTCATTTCTTTTCCTTTTAGGTGTTACATTTTTTTCCCTTTTTGTGATGTGGATGATAGAGGTGTCAGTTTTCTCTTGGGAAGGGTGTGTTGATGTCACGACATGAAAACTAATTGGCCCGCTGTGAGAACAGTAGGCTCATGTGCATGTTGGTGTAAATTAGGTGATGGATCACACTGTATTGTTATCTATGGCTCATTTTCACGCGTGTCTGTGTACCTGATAAAGCCATAAAGAGTTGTTGTTTTTTTTAACTCTGCATTCAGCTTTTGTCACCTTGTGCTACTTCCCTTAAACTCAGCCCTCACCAAAAATAGAGCCTCCAATATGGAACTCACACACATGCACACGTGCCTGCAGACATGCAGATAAATGCACAAGCGCACACGTTGTCTGTGTATGCACACAAACACAAATGGCTCTCCTTGTCTTTAACCCCCCCCGGGGAAGCAAAGTCTTGCATCAGCTGCTAAATTGCCTAAACTCTCTCATGCACTAATGGGCTACCTGTCTTTCAGTGTGCCTGCCTGTCTGACTGCGCCTCCTGCATGTCTAATGTCTTGTCTTTCTGGCCTCGTTGTTTTCTCTTTCTGTCTGGAAGGGTTTGCTGCACGTCGGCTCACCTGTCTTCATGTCCACTCCGGATGCCGCTGGCCTCTGCAGTTTGCTCGGACACATTGTTGACCTCTTTGTTCACTCGGTTGATGCTTGCTTGTGCTACATATGTGCATGTCCTTCCATCTGTCCAGGGGTCTTTATCTGTCCAGTGCTGCTATACAATGCAACTCAAAGCACAATCTAAAAAGTTGGAACACAATGCATTTTTTATTCACTTTTAGAAGATGCGCTTAAAGTGAGTGGAAATAAAACTGCACAAACACAATATTACAACACTGTCCATCATTCTGTGAGAGAAAAAGTAAAATAAAGGTGAGAAACTGAAAATAAAATTTCTTATATTATATTATTATATTATTTAGAGCAACCTACTAGGTTCTGTTTGCAGGACATAATGGTACAAACTAAGACAAAATGCTGCTGATTGTCTGACCCTCAGATAAGAAAAACACCCAAAATACAAAAGCCTGAAACAGCAACAGCTTCATTTCCATGTTTCCAACCCTTGTGCATCTCCTCTGAACCGATTGTGCCATATTGCCCCCTCTGCCTCCATGCACAATCCAGCCAACAGCTACAACAATGGCAGATTAGTGTTGCGTGCATGCTGCAGAAGCTACAAAACAATACACGACTTTATCATACGGCCTATTAAAAAGAAGAAAAAATACACAAAAATGTCTCCTTTTTTACATTCCATGATTTTATGCATGCTCTTATTTTGTCGTTAGCGTATTGTGTCAGTGATACAACGCCACTACAGGCCTGGCATGTATACTGCAGCGTTTTGGTGCTTTTTGTGTGCATTTTTATTATTTTTTTGGTAACATATTTTCCTGATATAGAGTTTTATTCTCTTTATTTTCCATAATTTTCCATCAGGGAGGTGTGTCTGCCACTACAGCCTACACACAGACACATTTTCACTAGTTATTTCTTACTGAATGCACGCAGAGAAAACTGTGTTCCACTGCAATGCTGACATGGTAATTCAGATAGATAACTACCACTGAAGTGTGTGTCATTTTTTATTTTCATCACTTATTAGAAAGCAGCCCAGCAGGTGTCTTCTCTGTCTCCTGACCTTGTCAGATCACTTTTTTATTGTCTATTTGTTGGCGTCTGTCAGTGTTTCCCCTTTAATGTCATCCTATTTCATGAACCGTACCATAAATAGAGCCCTTTTGACATTTCAATTTGCCTCATAACCCTTCATATATACACACACGCGCACATACACGCCGAGTTCATCGCCGTGCATCAGTTCAGTGGCAGGCCTCTCTTGGGTTTCCAGGGAGACAAGAAAAAGCAATAACTGCACACTTGACCCCTCTACTCTTTTATTGGCCTGTTCTCACCTTCTTTCACACACGCACACACTCACATGCTTAAAATCTAATCTGGGAGTGTGAGCCTCCATGGTGATATCCCTCCATCCTCCAGAGAGGACTGGAGGAGAGAAGAAGGGAGAATAGAGGAGGAAGTTAATAATTCCATCTTGCACTGACCTGGAGACGATAAGATCGAATGCTTGGCTCCTGTATCCTACACACACACACACACACACACACACACAGGCATACACTCTTGCCGAAAGGTAGAGATGGATCCTGCATGCACAGGTCATCACAGTTTCCCATCCACATTCACTATATCTTCTTATTTTCTGCTGGAAAGTCCGACAAGAATCTTGACCCAACTTTCTGAATGTGGGAATTAAAGATGGAGATTTGAAAAAAATCAGCAGACGCTAAAACAAAAACAGAGAGGAGGGGGGGGGGATATTTGAAGGAAGGAGAGGATGGCCTCAGTGACAAGGTTGTTTATTGTTAATTCTGGTCACCAGTCTCATTTATCTTCATATTGGCAGAGTGGAGGAGATTTTATTGCACTGTTTATTCCTGGGTGGATTTCTGTTGCTGAACATCCAAGTGAAAGATCTGTTTTGTTTTTGTGTTTTAATCATGCAGGGTTGTTATTTCTGAACTCCGTCTTTCCATAGTCATCCGTTGTAATGGGTTTATTCACATAATACCATGGGTCCCAGTTTTAGATTTCCCCATTTTTCTTCATTAACTGCTCAAAAGGAGCACTAGATCTCATATTGCATTCAGGAGGTAATGTAAACTATGAAAGCTCTAATGAATTGTGAGTTCTATGAGGGTAAATACAAACTGGTCAAACATTTCCATTTATTATACAGTTTCCTCTTCCCTCTCGGTGGTAAATGACCCACATTTATATGATGCATTTGTAATTTTATTGAGTGCTGAAGCTTTAACATTCTCACACTGTCTTTGTTTTATTACTACAGCTCCTTTTTCTATCAGACTCCCAGCATTATTACGTAGGAGCTGTGTATAATTGGGGCTCACCCCGTGGACAGTTTGACATGTGGGCCACAGATGGAGCCACCAACTTTCCAATTAGAGGACGACCTGCTATACCTACTGATCCATGGTCGCCCCAGTCACAGAGAATTCACCTAATGAGCCAAACTTTTGCTGTTTTCACTTTGACATTCACAGTGCTGAATGGCAATTCTGGGCATTAGCGTCTCTATAAATTGTCCAAAATGTTGTTTGTTGTGCAAAGAGAAATAAGTGACTTTAAAACATAAACTATTTTCCATATTGTTTGTGTACATTTATTGTCTAATAACATTTTTTAATACATGTAAACAATTAGAATTCACTAGCGTTGATCGCTTCCTCTCAGGTTGGAGACCATTGATTGTTTGTGGGTGTGTGTTAGTGGGCAAGGCAGCACACTGTGATGCTTCCCTGCAGTGCTGCCTTCTGTAGCACAGGTGTGTGTGTTTTGGTATGAGTATCTGTGTCCCATACACCAAAAATTCAGATTTTACTGCCATTTGTAAGGAAATGTTCATAATAAGCTGTTATAGATATGTTCTTGTCTATCTATTTCATAAATAAATCTTGATTTGTCTACAATTAACCTGAATGAATAAAGTATTTTAAAGATTTTCATGCAAATAAGCTGTACAAACTGCACATTACAAGTCTCTTGCAAAAATTCTTTCCTAACTGATGTTTCCCTCTCTTTGTCTGGCACAGTTCTCCAAGGAGAAGTATCTGCTGGAGTCTCCTCCTGAGAAACTTCGAAAGGAACTGGAGGAGGAGCTGAAGCTGAGCCCTGCTGACATCAGGAGCCATGGCTGGTACCATGGACACATACCCCGAGAGGTATGAACACTGTGAAATACACTGCAGAGTTTATGTAAACACCAAGATGAGGGAAAGGGGCCAGCCACTGGTGGAACAAGTAACACTATTATTACTAGAGAAGCAACA
>JAVQJG010186368.1:0-10873 GCA_036024015.1 Craterocephalus amniculus | reverse complement strand
ATGCTCCCTTTGACTTATTTTAATATGAACACCTGCTCTTGTATTGTGGAAATATATGCAATAAAAATATACTTAATAGTCGCTAATTAAATTTAATCAAGGTAACATATTGATTAAATATGATATAGATTTTAGGGGATATCACTAAGTCGTAATCATGGACCGGACCAGTTGCGGTAGGCGTCCCTTATTTTCATTTCTAAAAGGTGGCAACCCTAGTTAGTGCTAAGTTATGTCCTAACGTATTTTACCAGTCACACATATACTGATAATAACACATTTTAACAAATCTCCTTAAATATGACCCCCAAAGTATTCAAATAGACCTTGTAGTTGCAGTGATCACTTCATTCTGGATTTGCAAGTTTTGAGCAGAGGGCTCATCAACAGGCACGAGTCTTGAAGTGTTAAATGAAAACTACGAGTTGTATAAAATGCTGCCACTTCTCACGCCATCCTTTCTTGTCTTGCTTCTGCAGTTCGTGATTTCCACAGTCTGGTCATCCGCTCTGTGTGCCATGCCCATGGTGGTGTCTACAAGAGTGTAATCTCTAACAAAGTAGGAAAAGCCACCTGCTATGCCCATCTCTATGTTACAGGTGATTTCCTTCCGCAAATTGTTTTCAATATTTTCTATTAATAAGGCACATTATTGCAGATCCATGCATGCTGCTCATAGCAATACCATGACAGAGACATTTTTGGGGCTCTAAATCCACTGTTTTCACTTTCAGACATCCTGCCTGACCCTCCAGATGGTACCCCAGTGATCGAGTCCATCACTGGAAAAACAATCACTATAAGCTGGAAGAAACCAAGAAGGTTGGACCCTTCCATTAGTAAGTAATAAATTACATTCCCTGAACAGACTTTTAAAAGGTCTCCTGGCTTTTTTGTCCTTTTTACTTTGTTTAAAAGTCGAACTAATCAACTGAACACAGTATTTACCGCAGGGAAGATTAAACTATCTTGTGATTCAAGCAGTAGGTTTGATACAGAAAGGGTCAAATCCCATTGTCTTTTAGATCCCAGTTCTCTGATGTACGCCATCCAGCAGCAGGCCCTAGGCTCTATCCAGTGGATCATCATAGCCTCTGGCCTGAAAGAGACCACTTACACCATCACAACCCTCTCCAAAAACGTCCGCTATGCCTTCAGGGTCTTGACCATCACCTCTAAGGCCTTCAGCAAACCTTCACCTGCCACTGATCCCGTACAGCTCCTGGACCGAGGTAAACTCCAACTATTAAGGCATCCATACCTCCATCAGTTCAGGTCATAAGTTTATTAAATAGTTATGCTTCTTTTGTTCCCTTAAGGTCCTTACCTTCAAGAAGCTCCTGTTATTATGGATAAACCAGAAATTGTGTATGTGATTGAAAACCAGTCAGTTACAGTTCCTGTCACTCTGAATCATGTAAACGCTTCGGTCACCTGGAAGAGGTAACTTGTCTTTATCTTCATGTTTTTTTAACACAAACATCGTTAAAAGGCTTTTTCTTACTGAGGACAAAATTGGTCTAGAGTGACAATGCAGCTTTATTTACAGCTTCAGCATTACATCTGTTAGTATCACATGATTAGGTAATTAGTTAAGAAATCTAATCCTAAAGCGGCTGTTTTTTAGACCCAGTGCATGTCAGCATAGTCATTGAGTATGACTAACAGCCATAAATACAGCATGACGATGGATGTAGGCAGCTGTTTTATTCCAAGAGATTATCAAAGATTAAAGGGCAAAGAAAACCTCTATATTTATGTTCTGAGTCACTCAGTGCTAGTAACAAACATGACCAGTGACTGATTTGTGCCATCCAACCCTCAAACATGTTGATTTGGTTTAAAATACACTGGTCCTCAGGAAAGGAGCGACCCTGGCCAACAAGCCTGGCATGTATGAGATGACCATGCCAGATGACGACCAGCACATGCTGAAGCTGTTGAAAGTGAAGAGTACAGATATCGGAGAGATCACGTTTGCAGCCTCCAATGAGTATGGAAGTGACAGCTGCACCTTCAATGTGGAGATAGCAGGTGGGAAGACGAAGATCTGCTAGTGTAGTGACTGAGCTATCATCCAGCTAAAGGTCATGTGACATTGTGTTGTTTCTTCTCAGCTCCACCAACATTTGAGACTATAATGGAAGACTTGGACGTCTGTGCAGGGGAGACTCCTCGCTTCGCTGTGGTCGTGGAAGGCAAACCCGTCCCCGACATCCTCTGGTTCAAGGTTTAAATCCATTTTAAAAATATATGAAGCAGAATTGTATGTAAATATTAACAGCAAATCAAAAAAATCCCAACTTTTCATCAGGTATTATCATGATTTGGGCCTTTTTGGTTGTATCTCAGCAAGAATAACTCATGATTTTTAATTAAACAATTACTGTGTCCCATTTCAGGATCTAAACACTTTGAAATTCCCAGCCTACAATGGCAACAGAGCGGCCTCCATAGCCTGCACACTTTGAAGTTTTTTTTTTCATTCATAAAATGAGACAGCCTACGTAGTATGCAAGAATTTCCCATGGTGCTCAGTCACCGTTGCCTAGCAACTGTAGATATGAAAGCCTTCTGATTCGTCTAGCTTATTTCTTCAGATAACCGCAATAAAAAAAACTAAATGGAGCCAGAAATGCTCATTTTAAACTTTGCTTCAGTGGCTGACTTTAAAAAGCAAAAATAGTAAATACTTCATGGACTACATGCAAATCCATAAATATTACATTTTACATGATTTTAACAGAATAAAAGTTTCTTTTTGTATTTTGAAACATCTGTAAGGTAAAGAAATACTTACACTTAAAAATGTTTTCCTCACCACTTTGCGGGTCATTCTCTGTCAACGCAAAGCCATGTCAACTGCTGCTGGAAATGGAAAGATGCACTGCCCAAACTGCAGATGATCTTTGAAAATATAAAACTGGATCTTTCTCCTCAATAAAGGACCAACTGTAATATTTTATGTATGCCTTTGATGTACGTTAAGTAAGTAAGATGTGTGTTCTGATCTTGGTTAATCAGTGAAATGTCTTTAACCCCTCAGCCAAAATGGATGAATCAACAAATCCACAAGTAAATAGAACTAGTCAAGCTCACAATAACACGAGCGGTGCTTTCACATCACACCGATTAACAGATCTCAGATCACAGCAAATAAAATTCACTTACGGAACAAACAAAACTTTGAAGTGAAATAAAGAACTTAGAAGTGAAGTGACTGAACACAATGTTCAACATTTAGTTCAACTTTTAGCCTAAGCGAAAGTTTGTAAAAAATTGGTAAAAAATGAAGAGTGTGTCACTCTCTGTTCCCAGTCTGCACAAAAATAAACTACTGACTATACTTATTCCTGAAAATGTGGTTTTCCGAGGATCTATGCTTCCTTTAAATCCTAACAAATCCCCACAATGTGCTGTGGGTGAGTAACTCAAGGAAGTTTCAGATTAAGTCCAACATCGGTGATTTATGGGATTGTCAAATTGGCCTTTCTATCCACTACGCAACCGGCAGATTCTCTCAACTATTAAATCACAAAGTCTAGCATTCACAGAGGATATATTTCCATCGCGGTAACAGATAAAGTAGCTAGCCTGTAGCAGTCTGAGGCTAAAGCAATAAGCAGTGGCCCTTTTATAATATTTCAGTGTTCAGTGTACAGAAAACGTGCTCACCTCAAATATTCAGTGAAATTGTGACATCAAACCCACCCTAAAAATCCTGAACATAGAACTGATAAAAAATCAGTTTGACAGCGTGACTCCATAATTTAATAAAACACATTTTTCCCATGTTTCCATCACTCAGACTTTAAGAAATATTTTGTATAAAATTCATGCAGAATTTTCAATCTTTGATGGTGTTGTCCTGATTTTTTCAACTATTTTCATTAATGCAACCTCAGTACATTGTGCAGAGAGACCATGTGGTGAACTGGTGTTGAAACTTGCTGTTTTTTCTTTCAGGGGGATATTCTTCTGTCAGAGAGCAGTCACTACACATTTGTGTATGATGATAATGAATGCTCCCTGGTGGTCCTAAATGCTCACCCAGAGGACTCTGGGGTCTACACCTGTACTGCTCGAAACCTGGCAGGATCTGTATCTTGTAAAGCTGAACTCACCGTTCACCAAGGCAAGAATAAAACCAGAAAAACCTCTTGACTGTAAAAGATACTCACAAAGTGGATTAGCTTTAAAGATCCTCCAGTTAGTTGTAGTTAATTTGATTCAACTGTAAACGTTATCTGAGCTTACTAACACTTGCTCAATACTGCAGCTAAAATTAAAGAGGACGCAATGGATGATGAGGGGTCTATTCTAAGAAAAATGCGCAGACTGACAGACTACTACGACATCCACAAGGAGATTGGAAGGTACAGTAAGCGATTTATAAAATACAGTGCTGTATAACCAACATCTGCACTCTGGCCTGTTTTTATGCCTTTATCAGATTCAGGAAACGTTGAACTTAAACTGAAATTAATTGGTCTTCAGGGGAGCATTTTCCTATGTGAAACGTGTGACCCAGAAGGCGGACAAGATGGAGTACGCAGCAAAGTTCATCTCCACTCGGGCCAAGAAAAAAGTATCTGCTCTGAGAGAGATGAACCTGCTGTCCAGGCTGGACCACGACAGAGTTCTTTACTTTCATGATGCCTTTGAGAAGAAGAACGCAGTCATCATCATTTCAGAAATGTATCCTTCTTACACAGTTAAACCAGAGCAACTGAAGCGGATGACACAGGTGGTGTCTGGAAGAATGTGGGGAAAATGACAATTTGATGTCAAAATCGAACACTTATTATTAAATAAAGCTGAATAACCAATGTTTTAATTGCACAACATCTGGAAAGAAACAACAGCCTTAACTAATCTTGAAAGATGTCACGAGGAGCTGCTGGATAGATTCACACGCAGGTCTATGATAATGGAGTCTGATGTAAGTTCGGTGTTTTATGACTTCCAAGGAAATTTCCACTAACATACACACTCATTGGCCACTTTATTAGACCCTCTTTTTCCGTAAGAACTGTCTTCATTCTTGGTGTCATAGGTCCAACAAAGTGTTGGAAACATTCCTCAGAGGATTCTCTCCATATTAACATGACAGCATCACACAGGTGCTGCACATCCATGATGAGATTTTTTCGTTCCACCTCATCCCAAAGCTGGAATATTGCAGTGTTTCTCTATCCTGGTATTCAGGATCCCCTGTCCTACATGTTTTAAATATTATTGAGTCATTCATTTCTATCAGGTGTGTTAAAGTACAGAAACATCTAAAACATGCAGGAATGGGGGTCCTGGACCAGGAATGAGAGATTCTGCTCTGTTGGACTGAGATGTGGTGACTGTGGAGGCCATTTGAGTCCAGTGGAATCATTGTCATGTTTGAGATGATGTGAGCTTTGTGACATGGAGCATCATCCTGCTGGAAGTAGCATCAGAAGATGCTCCACTGTGCTCAGAAAGGGATGGACATGGTCAGCAGCAGGACTCAGGTAGGCTGTGCTGGTTAAACCATGTTGTGTTGGCACTAAGGGTTCCAAAGTGGGACAAGAAAACATCTCCCATATCACTATACAACAGCAGCAACCTGAATTGTTGATCCCCGGGCAGGATAGATCCACTAAATTCTGACCCTACCATCAGACCATTTTTATCCAGTTCTGGTGAGTCTGTGTGAATTGTAGTCTCAGTTTCCTGTTCTTAGCTGACAGGAGGGACACCTGGTGTGGTGTTCTGCTGCTGTAGCCCACCTGCTTCAAGGTTGGACGTGTTGTCTGTTCAGAGATGATATTCTGCATCCCTTGGTTGGAACCAGTGGTTATCTGACCTCCTGTTGCCTCTCTATCATCTCCAACCAGTATGCCCACTCTCCTCTGACCTCTGTTATCAACAAGACATTTTGCAGTTTCTGAAATACTCAGAACATTTTAATTCACTTAAATCCTCTTTCTTCCTTATGCTAAGTTTTAACTTTAGCAAGTTGTCTTGACCATGTCTACATTATTAAATCCACTGAGTTGCTGCCCTGCAACTGGCTGATTAGCCATTTATTTTAAGAAGCAGTTAAACAGATGGACTTGATAAAGTGGTCAGTGACAAGACTTTGAAGCATCAGCTGTTGTTTAAAAGGAATGAATGAGTGCAATTTATGTTGGCTAATTATCTAATAATTCAAAGCTTTATGTGGTCAACAGGTACGTTCATGTATAAGACAACTGCTTGAGGGGTTGGACTACCTTCATCATCTAAACATCATACATCTGGACATCAAGGTAACATGCTAATGGTTCATGCAAATATCATAAATGTTCGTGAAAATGTCCATCTTTACCTCAGGAAAAAATCATCAAATCTTATTTTCTGGTTCTCAGCCTGATAACATGCTCATGGTAGACCCCCACAGCGATCAGATCAGAATCTGTGATTTTGGCAACGCAGTGGAGCTCACGCCTGATGAGGCTCAATACTGCAAATACGGCACACCTGAATTTGTTGCTCCGGAAATCATCAATCAGACCCCCATTTCGAAAGCAACGGACATTTGGTAGAGTATCTATAATATATTAATTTTGTTTTCTTTTTAACAATTGCTGATATGATGATTTAAAATTGTTTTTTTCTTTCTCCTTAGGCCGGTCGGAGTTCTAGCATACCTGTGGTGAGTAAATATTTAATCTTCTTTATTAAGCTGTTAATTTCTGATATTTTTGTGTTTGTCATCAAATCAAACTATTAATCTCTGCTGTCAGTCTGACAGGGATTTCTCCATTTGCTGGGGAGAATGATCGCAGCTCTGTACTGAACATCAGGAACTACAATGTGGCATTCGAGGAGAGCATGTTTGCTGACCTTTGCAGAGAGGCTAAAGGGTTCATCATAAAGCTGCTGGTAGCCGATAGGCTGTGAGTAAAACTGCTAAAGGCAAACAACTAAGTTAACTCAGCATGCCAGAGAGCACATACTGTACATTAGTCAGGTAAAGGAAAGGAAACATCTGTGAAGAAAAATTTAAAAGTTAACCAAAATTTTCTTGTAGGCGACCTGATACTCAAGAATGTCTGAGGCACCCCTGGTTCAAGGTAAGAAAAAGCCAGAGGCATGTAATGTTACATTATTAATCACCTTTTGAGTTCCACTTAATGATGTTACCTGATTTGGGGGTAAATTCAATGTATATTTATTGCACAGATTCTAAGCAAAGGGAAGGCCATAAATACAGAGGCCTTAAAGAAATTTGTGTCTCGCAGAAAATGGCAGGTGAGGGATGTTTTTACATCTTTCATATGTTGTGCTACACTTGCCAAATGTGCTTCAGTATGGTAACATAATGATGCTTCTTGTTTCGTGTTTTTCAGCGTTCTGTAATCAGCTATAAATCAAAAATGGTCATGAGATCCATCCCAGAGTTGTTGAATGACTCCTCCAGTCATATCTCCATCGCAGTGCCAAGGCACCATAAAGAAGGTTCACCTTTGCCATCATCATCCTCCGATTCTGATGAAGACATTGATGAATTACCTTTTATTCCTATGCCACTTAATGTGGAATTCTCTGGATCCAGGATGTCACTGAATGACATTCAAACCAATGAGGAAGAAGCAGCAAAGCAGAATGGAAAAGGTAAATGGTCTGGGTCACCTGTTCAAGCTCCAGAGGCAATGGAGTACGACAGCAAAGAAGTTGATAAAGAAAGTGTTGAAGTAGTAGGTAAAATCCGCAT
Organism: Craterocephalus amniculus; assembly: GCA_036024015.1. Classification (NCBI taxonomy): domain Eukaryota; kingdom Metazoa; phylum Chordata; class Actinopteri; order Atheriniformes; family Atherinidae; genus Craterocephalus; species Craterocephalus amniculus. The sequence continues at coordinate 3,141 of JAVQJG010186368.1, read as the reverse complement.
TCGGAAAAGGTCCTCACAAGACAATGACAAGGGTTCATCAGATGAAGAAACACCCGCTGAGTTGCCCCAAAAGTCAGAGCTGTCTAGAAAACCACTCAAAAGAGGGTCAAGCATGGAGTCTGATAGAGCAGAAGGAGGGCGAAGAAGGGGAGAGCTAAGACGTGGCGGTTCAGCTGACAGCGCATTAATGCTCCGAATCAAACCAGAGGAAGGAGCTGGAGAAGAAAACCAAGAGGATGGCCGAAGGGTTCTGAAGAAGGCTGTCTCTATGGAGTTACCGAGGAGAAGCACCAGCCCAGGAACTGCAAAGTTGAGTCAAGAAGACTACGCCCTTAAACTGGAGCTGATGAGACAGCGACTGGTTCGTGGCGGCTCTGTAGACAACAAGATGAGTGGATTAAGAGGACCTCTGCTGGAAACATTAGGGATGGGAGATGAAAAACGTGCGATAGGTTCAGACCGCTACTCTCGCACTCGCATCGGGCCACCACCACTCACTAGAGCTGCTTCTAGTGAATTTCCTCGGGATGAAGTTCCCAAACCCAAAGTTTTACGTAAAAGTACTTCTTTCAGTCAGGGCGACTCAGAACCTATACCTTTACACCGCCGCTCAGGAGCTCCTCTAGAGATTCCTGTGGCACAGGTTGAGGAGCGCAGGCTCAAGGAGGCTATATCTATGTCATCTTTAACAGAACAACTCAAACTAGACTCACGTCCAGTAACTCCCAGAGAACCTTCGCCAAAACCACCAACTCCAGAGTCTGTCGTGCAGGAAAGTCCGACCATAACAGAGAGTGATGAATTGTTAATGGACAAAGACATAAAGTCTGATCAGACTATGAATGAAAAGATGGATGGGCTGACTACAGATAGTAATTTTGATGAGAGATCGAGCACAAGTGGGTTTTCAGAGAGGGACATGAGCATCTCAGAGGAACCGATAGCCGAATCAGAGTATGTGGGCCAGAGAGCCCCTACACCTCCTTTTTCTCTCCAAAGCTCTAAACCTGAAGAGAAAATGGAAGAGGAGGAAGAGGGAGAAAAGATGCAAGAAGAAAGCCAAGAGTTTGCAAAAGAAGAAGAGGAAAGAGTTGACAGGGTTGTTGAATTAAGTGCTACTGAAAATACTGCGCACGTAGAAGAAAAAACAAGCATCCCTTTCAAATCTTCTGAGATGACCATAACCACAAGCTCAGTTATGGTGAAACCAACTCAGGAACTTTTCCAGACACAAGGAAGTGTTGCCTCCACATATATAACACCTGCCCTTCCTGCACGAGTTGTTCTTCCAGATGGAAGGATGTCAGCCTATGCCAGTATAATGCAGACAATCATGGTCCCTACGCTTCAGCCTCTCAATGAATCATCCCTAGGCCCCTCTACACCCGTTGTTGTCCCACCTTTTGCATCATCCCCAGTATCATCTCCACAAGTAAGCACATCCCCTGATTTACCTGGTCCATCAAAGCCAGTCATTTTGCCAACCACTGAACACCCTGCAGTGTACTCCAGGGTAGCGTCACCAGAAATGATCACAAAGGAACCTAGTCCACCAAAGACTTTGGGACAATCCCCATCACAGTTAGACCCATCAGCAGGAGAAAACTTAGAGGATATCTCTTCTGAAGAGGTTTTTGAAGCCCGTTTCAAAAAACGTGAATCTTCCCTCTCAAGAAGTCTAAAATTTCTGTCACGGTCAAAGAATGAAGACAAACCACAAACTGCTTCATCAGATTCTACAGAAACATTAGAAGAAATATACAGACCTGGGCCAATCGGTGCACCATTGGAATTAGCTTCACGGAGACTTGAGGAGAAGTCAAAGTCAGTTCAGGACCTTCGTGAAGCTCAAAAGGACCAAGGCTTCATGAGAAGGCTCTCTATGCGCTTAAGGAGAACTCCATCAGCAGAGCGTAAGGATGAAACACCAAAAGAAGATGATTCAGTTGCTTCAAGACGTAGGCTGTCCTGGAATCTTGGCAGAAGAGGGTCTCAGGAAAAGAAAGATGTGGAGATGCGAGTAGATGGGGAAGGGGAAAAGTCAGGGGAAAATGATGAAAAGGATTTGAAGAAACCAAATGAATCACCCGTGTTGGCAATGCGCAGGAAGATTGAATCAACAGTGGCTGGGATCTCCACAAGAATTCGCAGCTACTCAGAGGAAAGGAGAGCATCAGAGGAAAGGGAACCGAAAAGGACGCCCATTCTTTCCATGCTTCGTCGCGCAACATCAGAGACCCGAGCTATGAAGACCACCAGTATCCCTCAGAACCAGTTGGCATCTCAAGCCAGTAATGGTGCCTCATCAGAATCTCTAGACTCTATGTCCAGCCTAAAGTCCGACACAAAGGGTATGGACAACATAACATTTAACAACATTTCTTCTTTACTATCACTTCTGTAAAAGAACAAAAACTAATGGAGCTTTCTTTTCCTGTGAAGGTGTGGAAGCTGAGCGCAGATCCCGCTGGGATCGATGGGGGCTAACTAGAGGGAGGAGAGATAAGACAGTTTCACAGCCTGACATACCAAGTGCAATCTCCAGAGACAATAGCTCCTTACGGTCGCGCCAGTACTCCAAACTAGCTTCTGGTAAGTGTGGCGATGAGCTCATGAGAAAATTTGGCATTCTTCTTGGTTTATGTTGGGCAATAAGATTAGCTCTGGTGTATGTTCAGGTGTCATACTGACATTTTGCACCTGCTTATTTCATACTGCTGCTGCAACTATTTTAAATTGCCTCTCGGGGACAAATAAAGTTTTTGAGTCGGAATTTGAATATCATAAACCGAACGGACCATTTGTTGCAATCTAAGGACCTAATTTTAAGCTAGTCACAAGTTTTCACTTCTTACTTTACATTTTCCTGACACAAACGAAAAGAACAGTTATTGCTTTAAATAATCTTTCTTTTTATTGAAAGAAAGGGTAGGTTGAGTTTGCAACACATTAACAGCTTTTGTCTGAAGAGAAGACAAAGCTTTGGGGGCTTTTCACATGGCGTGCTCTGGCCCGGGTCCGAGCACGTTTGACCACAAATTTTGTCCATGTGAATGCAAACAGGCCGGGCACGGGCGCGGCACGGGTGGCCCAGATTGGGAGGTAGTCCAGGACCCGGGCCACCCGTGCTCGAGCACGGAT
>JAVQJG010186331.1:0-11092 GCA_036024015.1 Craterocephalus amniculus | reverse complement strand
AATCAGAAACTCATTTGGAGTACTTTGTGACAGTTTAGTAGGAGTTGTTTTTTGTTTGTTTTTTATTTTTGCCTGAATATCTCGTCAGAGTTATACCATTCTCAAATGGGTAAGGGCAGAGTAAGCATGGGCTTTAAACAAGCTTGTTTTATTCATTATTCAGGTAAGTATTTTTTACCCAATAAATATATAAAAAGAATTCCATCAACCTTGATGAGACATTGTTATTGTACACAACTGCAGTCATTTTACTAGTGGCTCCCTCCCATTTGTTCTGGATTTGGTATTTAACTGTATACATCGTCAACACTCTTCAGCTGGTATTATTTTGACTTGTATCTTTCTGATCATTCATTAAAAGTCTAACATTGATGATGGCGTTAGTTCCTTTTATATCAGTACTACAATGCAGTTCATGCCAAGAGTCTCTTAAAACTGAATCACACTGACCCAGAAAAGAATCAGACTCTTATTTGCTTTGTTCAGATGCCGTTCCGCCAAATGTGATAGTTGCTTTAGGGGGACTGTTTAAATCTAAAGATTTTTTATGTCAAAATAAAAATATATTATACAATTGAGCATTTAATCCACTGTTTACACAACACACTCAGGGAGCGGAAAACTGCTGGGCGGCTATAGCTCAGTGGATAGAGCAGTCGGCTACTGACCAGGAGGTCGGCGGTTCGACCTGCTACATGTCGAAGTGTCCTTGGGCCAGACACTGAACCCTACTTTGTGAATGGTTACTCCCCTAACACCAAGTATGTATCAATATAGGTGCTGTGTGAATGGGAATGAATGGGTGAATGAATGGGTAAATGAGAAATGTCCTGTTAAGCGCTTTGAGTGGGCACATTACTAAAAAAGCGCTAAATAAGGACAGTCCATTTACCAAATCTGGACCAAATCAATATATTTGGACAGATATAAAACAATGTGCTGCATTTAAATCTACGTAAACTATGAACCCATATCCAAAGTCTGACTAAAACACTTGAAACCTTGCAGGTACATTTTTTATTACATTTTCTTTCTACTTAAAATGCTGTAGGCTTCTGTTGTACCCTAATATCATTAAAACTACAGCAAATGCTAAACTTTAAAAATACTTTTGTAAAATAAAAAAGTAAGAGAAAAAGTGCAACCAAATTTTTAAATTGGATTTCCTTATTATTTTTAATGATGTGATATTCAAGCATTTATATCCAGATCAAGTTTCCATAGTTGGTAATATCTTAACTCCTCTTGAACCTTCAAAACTCTGATACTAACATGAATCATTTGCAGAATCAACACTACAATGAAGCTCATGCAAAGAGTCTCTTGAAACTGAATCTCTCTCTGACCCAGTTACTATGAATAGCAGTTTGTTTATGTGGCAAGGAAACACAAGTCTGAAGAGTGAGCAGACAGATTTGAGGGAGGGAGAAAAGTTTGCAGAGGCATAAAAAAAGTTATAGCAAGAAATAGATAAAATATTATTGATGTCGTCAACAACTGTAAGTACAGAGAACTAATCGTACACGTACAGCAAAATAGAAAAAACAAACATGGAGTTCACCAGGCGTTACCTTCCCATGGAATGGGAAGAGCGATGGAGGAGAGAGAAGGAGAGGAGGAAAAGACTTCTTGAGGAAGGAGGAGACGGCATAGAGCAGGACATCCGTGAGCTGAGGAGGATTGTTGAGTATAATGACACCAGGATGGGCCTGGCAAGTGGGCAAACTATTAGTGGAGATACAGAGGTCAGATTGATTGGTTCTAATCTGGAAGTAACTGGGAAGAATGTGAGTGATGAGGCATGTGGGGATGATGGATATAAAGTCTATATGTGCCACAGAAAAAGCTTTCCAAAGGAAGTTTTTGCCACTATGAAAGAATTCCGGGATTCATCTCTTCTCACAGATCTGATTCTGACCACTCGGGATGGAAGCAGCATCCATGTTCACTCCCTCATCCTGGCTGCTGTCAGTAACTTCATTATGGAGAAACTCAGGGAAAAAAGCAATGGACAATCTCCCAGTATTCAAGAAGATAGAGCCGGCATGTGGTCAGTTCACATGGGTACTGAGGTCTGCCATGCTGGGCTCAAGGCAGTGATTGAGTTTGCCTACAGCGGTAATGTTTCATCTTTAAATAAGGAAACTTTTCCCCAAATCAAGGTGGCAGCTCAAGTCCTGGAAGTCCAACGACTGGTGGATCTATGCAACAACAGAGAGAAAATTGAAAAAGGGGAACATCCCAAACAGGAGCAAAAAACAATCTCTGCAATTGAACAGATTAGCATCACTCTTCAGTCTATTGAACAGCTCTTGGCAGACAAAGTTGAATGTGATGTCATTTTGGATGTGGATGGCGTTTTTTTACATGGTAAGTGAGAGTAAGGTCAGTACTGTGATGGTATTCTATATGTAAGGTGAGTAATATAAAGTAGGGGCCACATTTTGAACTTATCTTTTGTCTGTTTCTAGTTCACAGAGTTATCCTGGCAGCAAGCAGTGACTACTTCCGAGGAATGTTTACTTGTGGAATGAAGGAATCCCATGAGACCTGCATTGCTCTTTCCTTTCTTTCAGCTGCTGAATTAGAGGCACTTATTGACTGCTCTTACAGTGGGACCCTTCCACTCACCTGGGACTCTGTTTTTGAAATCACCTGTACTGCCCTCCAGCTCCAGTTCCAGCCTGCTCTCATGCTTTGCCTCAACTTTCTGAGGGAAGAAATGCAGACAAGTTCCTGTCTGGATGTGGCATCATTTGCTGAAGCATATGAAATGACAGAACTCCTAGAGGAAGCCAATGATTTTGTACTGAGGAACTTCAGGGAAGTGTCAGCTACAGCTAAGTTTCAGGACCTATCACCGGAGAAGCTTCTTGACTTCCTTTGCTGCGATGGTCTTTGTGTGCCCTCGGAGTTGGCTGTATTTCGAGCTGTAATCTCGTGGAATTGAGGCTGATCCCAAGGAGAGACTGGCCCATGCTGGGTTACTCATGTCTGGAGTTCGCTTCCCTCTCATGACATTCAGAGAGTTCAGGGAAGTCAGAGCCATTAACCTACGCATGGAGTGCTTTGCAGACAAGGAGGTGGAACTCTACGGTTCAGCACTCAAGGAATTTGGTTTCAGCCTTCCCAAATCCCAGGATCATTATCGAGTCAGACGACCTAAAGATGTTCTTGCCCTTGTTGGCGGAGACCAATTAAACCCAGATATAGGTCAGCGTATACCAAACAGGGAAGTGTGTTACACCAACTCCCTACGCAGTGGAACAGGGCTGGTAAAGGACATAGAATGGAGGAAGCTAAGTGAGATTCCAGACAAGCCGAAGTTCAGACACGGAGTTGCGGTTTTGGAGGGGAAGCTTTATGTTGTTGGAGGATGTTACTTTTACACCAAAGATGACATAATGAAATCTGCATACAGGTATAAAAGCAAGTCAACCCACAAATCCTTATCATGTCATATCCTGTAACTATCTCACTCTTTCCATCCTTATTTTCACACCACGCATCCTAGTTATGACCCCGAGAGGGACACCTGGAAGAGACTGTCTGACATGCAGGAGGCCAGAAGTAACTTTTCAGTGGTGGTACTCGAAGAGCGTCTTCATGCCATTGGTGGAGACAAGGAGATTAATACCAACATAGACAGCGTTGAGATGTACAACCAAGACAATGACTCCTGGAGGTAATTTTAGTGTATTTTACAATTTGGCTAAGTATCAATTGGGGAAGTAACAGGACTAACCGAATCAAAACTTTGCTCTAGCATACACAAAGTATGAAACATGATGGGTTCAGACATTCACATAGCACCACAGTCTAAGCATTTAAATGACCTACCAGTCTCAAACATATCTTTGACCTGTTGGCCATGGATGCTTCACCATTGATGGGGCTTTCCTACAACATCAGAAAAGTTAAGTAAGCAACCTTTTCTTTTTGTGTGTGTGTGTGTGTGTGGGGGGGGGGGGGCACTGTCTTTGGGTCCTGTGTGGATTAGACTTTATTTCACACATTTGTTGGATACTTTATTGACCAAACTCCTGGAGGACTGGAGGCTGTTTCAGTTCTTTTAGACACTCTTCCTACAGGACATGTGTCTTGTTGTCTGGTTGTAGAAACGAGAGTGCCATTACAACAGGAAATCTTCTCAATCTTTATCAATGTTTAGCCTGGTGGTGCTATAGCCTGACTAATGCGACTTCAATGCAAGCATTGGTCTGGCCAAGAGATTGAGAACAACTGTTTTCTCAGAAGGGATGGTTGACCCGCCTCCTTCAAATGCCGCTGTTTGCGATTGGTCGAAGTTTAAAACAATCACAGCACTCAACCAGATTAACAATGCATAAACATCTTTCTCTCCATTAAATGCCTCTAGAGCTTCTCTTTACTCAAATTTCAAAGAGAACTTTCCATTTAATGTGCTCAAAACAGAATCTACCGCTGTGTCAAAAACTCACCGCTGCTCCATGTTTGCTATGTTGACAGTGTTGAAGTGCATGCCTCTTTGGACAAGCTAAAAATTGATTGGAACACCTTTGAATAGCCCACTTGACCAGACTATATTGAGCTTGCAAAACTTAGTAGATGGGACCGGGCTAATGGTGTTATATATGTCGTATCCTAGGACTCAGTGTTCTTAATGCTTCTTGCCTGGTTTAAAGTACTGTAAGCTCGGTTTATCACCCTGTTTCAGTAATTCAAATGAAACTTTCCGACTATTGTCTGGATTCTATTGCTTTATTTTTCAGTTATGTCCAGCCCCTGGATCAGGCTCTCAGTGGCTATGCTGCTGCTTCTTTAAACGAAGGGATTTTCATCTCTGGAGGTTTCAACTGCAAGTATGTATGTCTGGTTTCCATGTTCCTTTACCATCCCAAGAGAGGGACCATCTACCTCGCAGACATGACCCACGATCGTGCCCAACATTGCATGGAAGCCCTAAAAGGACGTCTCTATGTGGCCGGTGGGGTGTCTAACCTGAGGAAGTTTTATACTGACCAACTAGCCTGTGAGGTGTACGACCCTGTGATGGACTCCTGGACTGAGTTTTTACCGCTGTCTGTGCCACATGTGGGTGCTGCCTCAGGCATTCTGGAGGGAAAAATCTATGTGCTGGGAGGATACTGCCAGGATGACTATAGTGAGTCTGGGCTGATCCATCGCTTTGATCCCACTATACAACGGTGGGAGACCATGGGTAAACTACCAGGAGCTGTTACTGACATTAAGGCTTGTCTGCTTCGCTTGCCCCAACACCTCAGACACTAAGTTTTTGGTAAAGCAGTAGATATTAGATAAAATCTAACCAGAGTTTGACTATTTCATGCAGAAAACGCTGACTAAGGTTTGAATGTATGTTATCTTCCTACTGCCATTATGATTTAAAATGCTATTGTCACTTAAATGGATTTCAACCCCTTTTTCCCTTGGGAAAAAAGAAAAAAAAAACGAATTTAAATTGTTTAAATGGTCAAAATTTGACACAGTAGTGAGATGATACAAATTTGGTTTGTGCATTCCTTTCCCAAACAAAGTGGTAGTGATGATGACACAGGCTGGTTAAATTCCACAAAGTTTTGATAAAATTCATGAATGTCACTAGAAAAATGAGCTTTTCCAAATGGTAGAGCAGTTTGTTAAATAGGTTAAAATGAAAAAATGTATTCTTATCATTATTAATATACAATTAAAACAATCATGTTGATTTTTGCAAAACAATGGTGATTTTGCATGCATACATGTAATAAAAAAAACACATGACAATGGTTTGGCTCTTTCATTGTCTTTAATGCTTGAAAGTATAAGCTTTGTATAAATATGTGTAGGAATTTGATATGTTATAGTTGTCAGGGCCATCACATAGAGTATGTGAACCGTGCAACACAAAGCTCCACGATACTATCAGGGACCTATAATGCTTTTATCTTTGATTTATTCTTTTTCATGAATATATTGGTCAGATGTGATACTGTGATAGTGTAGCTGATATTATGTGTACAACTATACTTTATTATTGTAACTTAATAGAAGCGTATTGTGGCAGGATAATGCTAAAAATAAGTCTATATTAGTCAAGGGCGATTTTGCATCCCTGTCAAAGAGCAGGGCCTTGCATAGAGCTTTGCATCCTCCATGTGATGGTCCTGACATAGATGTTTGATATATAAGCCATTAAGTGGAATGACTTAAGGTTTGAAAGTAAACAGAATCACACAAAATAACACTCTTAATTCATTATCTTTTGTTGAATAATGGACTCATTATTGGAATTGATTTGGGATTTATGGAATTGGCATCCCAAACTTTCCCATGAAAGTCATGAACGATTTTATTTTCTTCATTTGTACACCCTGATTTTCCCAGATTTTCATTATAATTCCAGTTTTGTATAATAGCCTACTCCTAGAACACAGTCATCACCCCCACCTGTCACCATCAATGAGTGACTACAATTGGTGATTATCTCTCAATGTAGAAGTCACAAAAAGAAAAAAAGGACCTGTTTCCAGGAAATACACATCCTGATCATTTTCTTAACCCAAAAAATCTACACCATTGGGAAGATGAGGAACCCACTGAATACACTGTAATGTATTTTCCCCCCAGGCCACAGGATGATTCTAACACAGTCTCCAATATTCAGTTCAAGAATTACTGTGTTGCTGGTTGTGTCACTGACATCTGTTCCTGTAGTTTCCCAGGTCCACACTTGGTGATGTCTGTTCTTCTCCAGCATGGCCCCTGATTTGTAGTTGCTATAGCCAAATGTCATGAAGGTGAACTGGTAAACACCTTTCACTGGAGCAGTGAAGACACCTGAGAAAGATGATAACGCATTAAGTTAACAAAATTCTATGTTCCATCATGCTGGGTAGAATACATTCTGATATTTCAGTGATTTTTTTCTTTTCCTTTATTATATTTTCATATGACTGAGTCCATCTTTTTAATTAACTTGTTCGGACAAATTTTTCATTTTTTATGGGTCTCTTACTCATTTTGCTGCAATTATTTTTGTAAAAGAAAAGAAAATCCATTTGGCCAAGATTAGACCAGCCATGCCTTTAGTCTCATCCATGAAGGATTATAGCAACAAATCAATTAATACTTTGTTGCCATAACTTGGTGGAGTTTTACCAAATATAAATCTCAGTTCTCAAAACATGTGACTATCAAGATTTTGTATGTACAAGTATGTCACTCACTTTATAAATTTATTATAAGGGATAGATCCTGATAGGTAATCCATAATCCCACAAAGGCAGGAAATGACCCCCTCTGTGCAAGCAGGATCCACACACAAACACCCAACCCATGCAGTCATGAGTCATGACAACATAATTTACTCCATATCTGAACATTTCCAGCACCAATGCAAAAAACAAACAGCCTTTCTTGCACTTCACATTTTATGGCTACATTTTTTCTTAATTAATCAGTTGTATATGTGTACAGTGTATGGCTGGGGTAATATTTATTACTATGTATCTGAATATGAACAAACGGTTCCAGTTGAAATGAAAGTAGCCTGTACATTAAACTATACAGTTTTATGTGTTTGCTCACTATATACTCTTCATTGACAGTGAGATTCATTGTGATTAGGTAGGTGTGTGTTGTACCTGTATTTTTGTTGTAAGCATTGCCAACATTACTGAAGATTTTATCAAAGATCAGAACACTTCTGCCGCCTGGAATTCTGGGTCCAGTAAACACATGAGAAGACTCGATGATAGTGGCTGAAAATGCCACCTTGGTAATAACTGAAGAGAGTAAAGAAGACATTGTTATTATCATTTAGAGCTCCTGACTGCAGCATATAGATCACACAGAATCTCGTGCATTTTTCCGTCATTACCTTCTTTTTGAACAAGACTTCTTGCTAAATCTATCAACAGAGACAAGTCATCATGTTAAAAGGGTCATTTTTTAAAAGTCTGTGTTGAAAAAGTACTTGAAAGAGATTTAATGTTCACCCTTACCAGCAGTTTCATTCATTAGAAGATTCATTGTAAGATTTTGTGTCTTCAGCTGCTGATGGACATGATCCAGTCTGTAGTTAGTGTGGTGTTTCAGATGACTGAATTCAGTTTCTTGCTTGTCCAGTCTGGTGCTGAAGGCTTGAAACAAAATCATAGAAATATTAAGAATCTACTAATCTGTTAGTAGAAGTGACTGAATTTTAACGTGGATGTGAATTGTTGTGTTGTAAATAAATACCAGCATTTTTCTTTTGAATTTCATCTAGCTCATCTTCAAAGTCCATTTTTGTGGTGTTCAGTCTGGCTTCAACTCTATCTTCAAGGTCCAGGGCCGTCAGGTTTAACTTGGAAAGTTCACTTTCGTACAAGCTCAAAAGTTTCCTTGTGTCATTAAAGGCGGCCTCAGTTTGATGCTCCAGATTTCTGAGCTTTGCTGTTTTCCCCTCCAGCATGCCCTCAGTTAATTCAAGCCTCTGCTCAATATTATTGAAGGTTCCTCTCACATCGTCCTTGTGCTTGACCAGGTCACTGACTTCTTTCTTTAGGTGGTTGATTTCTCTCTGTTGGTTTTCGGTGACATTGGTCATCTCAGCTAGTGAATCTGTAAGATTTTTTTCTAGTCGCTGGAGGGAGATGGTGTTGTCCTTTGCCATCTCTTTTAGCCCATCAACCATTTTTTCCAGTGCATGTACCATCTTTTTCAGTTCTTCCTTTTTTGCATAAGCAGCTTCAATATTCCTGTAATTTGAGCAGAGAGTCGGTGTCTGTTGCTCTTGAACAGCGTCGCACATCCGTATGTGAGGAAGGGTGGCAGATGCGAACCCAATTAATGTAAGAAGGAAAAACACTTTGAAAGCCATTTCCAATACAAAGTCTTTTGCTGTTGGTGATTGGGCTCCTGTGCAAGACTGATGAAAATCTCTCATCTGTTAGCTCCTTAATCTTAGTTTTTTTTTTTTTTTTCTAATGAGAGATAAAAAAAGCAGCCCAACCGGGAAACAAAACCCAATCTGGAAGAGGTTTGAACATACATGTACCTGTCGGCTTGGGTTTTCCCTTCCTACTACAAGGAAATGTCATATCTATAATATATATTTTTTCTTCCTTGTGTTGTTTGAACTGAACTTTATGCAAACCCTTCATCACACAAAAAGTAAATTTTCTCATTGGCAAAACAAAAAATTACAAATACAAAACTGGAACCAGAGCAGACAGATTGTGCTCACTTAATTAGTGAAGACTGCAATGACGAAGAAAAAAACTGGTTGAAAAGAGAACAGGAGCCAAACCTCAGGATATTAATGTTACTTTATCACGTACAAACTTCTAAAATATAGAAAAGATTAATAAAATATGATCACATCAAAGTCTAGGTCATGGACTAAGTGGACATTTAAAGCTTTTTTTTTAACATAGCAAGTAAATAAGTTATATGTGCTGCTGAGGCTGGTTTATTTTTGGAATGAGGAACAGCTGTGAAAAACTAGTCAGACTATGTTGCAATGAGGATGGAGACAGAAAAAAATGTTAATCATTCTTATGACATATGGAGATACAGCAATACAACAGTTACTTCCTTGTCTTGAAAATCCGTTGAAGTCAAACATATTTTCACATGTATACATTCAATATGGAAACTGCTTTGCAGAGTGAGAAATGTCCAAAGCATTTATTTATTTTAAAAGTTTGAAATAAAATCTGCCTTGTCCATTATTTATGATAATTTTGGGAGTAACCTTTAACAAAGCTTTTTAACACAACAAAGGTTAGTCTATCTGCATCAGTGCTGCTCTGTACAGATCGAGTATGAAGATAAGTTCAATGCAATGTAAAATGTTGTTTTGACATGAAGATGATGTAATACCTGTCTGAAACCAAAATCACCACTGTGTCTCATCAGTTTTAATGGCATCTTATTTTTAGCCTTAACACATTTTTGACATGGGTGTAGTCACAATCAAGTTTAAAGGGAAATCCCTAAAAAAAACATGTTATTCCTTCATTGATTCATTTTTCAAATCTCTCAAAGACCGCCTATCAACGGCTTATTTAGCATCCATCATGCATCACAGCTCTTTCCAGACAGATAGACAGTCTTATCTTGACTCTTGGCTTAAATCTTTCTTATAGTCTCTGGCTCTCTTTTGTTAACTCTTTTCCTGTAATAATGTCTTTGAATGTTTTTTTTTTCTTGTTTTTTTTAACAGGACATAGTATGAATTTAAAATGTCTTGTTTATTTATATCCACTTGGTGGCGTGCATAGAGCAAAACTCAGTAGATGCATACCAGATAAAAATTTGTACAGTGGTGAGCTGCGACAGCTCCAACAATGCACACATTTGATGTCACTGTAATGTCAAACGAGTTAGAAATGCAACATTTTAAGGTTTACATGTTAAGGTGTGGGTCTTAACAGTACAACATGCAAAGTTATGTTTTTACATATGGAAGTCTCCATGTCTGCCATGGAGTCATCTTTTATAGAGGACAGATAAAATTTAAAATAGCCTACACTACAAATATCCAGTTCTTTAAAGTACATTTTAAGATTTTAAGTTAAACTTAACTGCGCCAATGCAAAAGGGCGAATTCCCTCATAGATCACTCCGTACTGTAGGACAGTTTCGCTATTTGCTAAGATAATAGCAACATGGTCCGTGTTTCTGTATTTACAAGTTGTAAAAATAGATTGTAGCCAACCGTTTTACAGTACGGAGTGAATTCGCCCTTTTTCCATTACGTATGGAAGTGACGTAATCGCTGTTGCAGGCACTTGCAGGTCACCCTAAAAAGGCTTGAAAGGACCCCGGAATAACAACAAAAAAGGAAGTATAGGCTTCATACAGGTTACGGAGGGATCGGACTAGCATTTGCTAACAACACATTGGTAAAACGAAGGCGTTTTGTGGCAGATAATGCCTTATTTAGTGGGCGAGCACCGATTGCCCAATCACTCCCGTTATATGGATTTATGCTGATTGCGTGTTCACATAAATATTTTCTGATGGAGTTTGAGTTGCGCCACAACTGTCTGGGTGAGTAAATGATCATATAGCATGCTACAACATAGGTACAGGTTGAAAAATACCGAAGTTCTCCTTTAAG
>JAVQJG010186321.1:0-15084 GCA_036024015.1 Craterocephalus amniculus | reverse complement strand
ATTGATGACTGATTGATTGTCTGTGATGTGATGTGATGTGATATAAAAATCTCCTCCCCCTGCTGGCGGTTCAGGTGAGTCTACATGATCAGAGTTACAGTGGAAGCTTAATTCTTCTGGTTCCTGTGTCTTCGGCCCAATCTCAAACCGGTCCCTACACACCACCCCTTCAGCATCGAGTGTGACTCGAAATGAAGTCACACTCGCAGCCGCCGAAGGACACTTCAGCCGGACGGGGAGGGCATGAAAGAGATGAGCAGGAATGAGGCGCCCTCTTCCCTCCACCGGAAAAGGGAAGCAAGTGTAGCCATGGCAACACAAAGACGCCAGTGTAGCGGTTTGTACAATTTGCGAGTCGCACCGGCCGCGTCGTCATTCCCCGCACTGTCCCCGAAAAAATAAGAAGCCATTACAATGACGGGAGCTACGTTATACTTCACATAGGTTATAGTGACTCCAGAGTCGTTCTGCTTCAGTACTGCCATTACTACTGTCTGATATTTACATCAAACTTATGAATGAAAGCTGATAATTGTTTACATAGCATCAAACGTCATCATAAAGAAACATCGGTTACTTTCGTTTAATTTTCCTTCACCTGGTGATTTTCTACCAGTGTGATGAACAAGCGGGACACATGCGGAACTCTCATGTTAGCATTGTTTCCTCCGTTTAGCCGTTGCACCGGCTGGAAGGTCTGCATCGGCAGACTCGCTATCAGAGGGCTGAACGCTCCACTCGCCGTACACCCTACGCGGTTTGAGACGGCCCTTAGTATGGTAGTATGGTGGACCCTCCTCGAGAACGCGCAAACGGAGGGTTAGTGCGTAGGGGTAGTGTGTAGGGACCGGTTTGAGATTGGGGCAGTGTGTGACACCTGTCGGTGGTCAGACGGGGCTGCCCTCTGCAGAAACCAGACATTGTAACTTTGCATGAGCGAACCCGTCTCTCATTGATCATGTGATCTGCAGCGCTTTGCTCTACAGCAATAAAACACAGCAGGCTGTGCTTCATGCTACTATTCCCTTGAAAGTTTGTCAGAGCAAATTAAGAAGGTGAACACGATGTCTGAGGAGGCCAGAAAGTGTTTAATTTTGTAATGTGGCCTGTGGGAAGTTACAGCTTTAGTCCCCTACTGGCCAAAAGTGTCCCTTTAAAATAAAAAGGGACTAAAGCAGTTTGACAAACATATCAGAATGATTCATGTGCAGATTTCCAAACAAACCTGTGCCAAATGAGCAACTGTACCATATGTCTATATCATAGACAAATAAATTAAAGTAATTAAAGAGATTCCAAACTTCACTTGTATTTCTGCCTTGTGACTGTTTTTAATCGGAGTCCAGTCACACCTGACCCAAATCAGGCCTGATGACGCGTACCTGCGGTCCAATCTATTTAAGTAGTTTCAGCCACCAGCGTGGGTCGGTTGAACAAAAATGGCAACGTATGGTGAGGAGCCAGTCGATAGCTACTTCTACTCATCTTATAACCCTTACCTGGGCAGGTACTCCAGGCCCAGAGACACGGGGTGGAAATACAAAAGTTACTTCTCTCACTATGGAGACGCTTCTGACGCCTTCAACAACCACCAGCGCGCGCAGCTCAAGTCCATCTTGTCTCAAATCAATCCCAAACTCACCCCGAGGCTCCGGAAGGCGAACACCAAAGATGTGGCGGTGCAGGTCAACCCGAAGAAGGATGCTTCGGTGCAGTGCTCCATCGGCCCGCGGACCCTGCAGGCCATGAAGCGGGACTTCCAGCGCAAGCGGAGGCCAGACCCCGCGACGCCCGCGAGCGGCGGAGGCGGCAGCCCCAAAGCGGAGGGTGCGGTGCGCTACCCTCGGAGCCTTGCTGTGTATTCACCCATAGCTTACAGGAGCGTCACCTACTTCTTGGTTGACAATAAAGAAGCGTCTTCTGAGGCGGCGCAGACCCCAGAAACGCCCGGTGACCCGGCGGAGGCTGCGGGGGACACCGGCGGGAAGGAGGACGACCACCAGAGCGGTGAGGACCGAAGTGTCACGAAGGTCCATGAAAATGATGAGAAGCAGAAGTCCAAACCGCAGGTGAAGAGTCAAGGAGCGCAGCCTGCGGAGGCGTCGAAGAGCAAGGCGCGCGTGCGCTTCCAGGTGAGCTTAGAGGCGCACGCGGGGCACTTTTTCCCCCCATTTTTTATTTTTAAAGCTAATTGAGGAGCCTAAGCTGTCAATATTCGGCATAAATGTAGTTCCACGTGAGCTGAAGGGAATTAAAATGAATTCCTACTTTTTTATGGCGGATTAAAAAAAGCAAACTGCCTTTTTGTTTGCAGTTTCTGGAGCAGAAGTACGGATATTATCACTGCAGAGACTGCAATCTGCGGTGGGAGAGCGCCTATGTGTGGTGCGTTCAGGGCACCAACAAGGTGAGTTCATTCCAATATTAAACCAAAACAATTAGCAACACTTTGAGACCTTTGCCTTAACTTAAATACTTTTATTTATTTTTTTCAGGTTTATTTCAAACAGTTCTGTAGAAAATGCCAACAGGACTTCAACCCGTACCGCGTTGAGGACATCACATGCCACGTAAGCCTCCTTCCTTTCTGTGCGCACTCTGAAAGACTCGTCTCCTCTCTCAAATGCAGCTTTTTGTTTCAGACCTGCAACAAAGCCCGCTGCTCCTGCGCCCTAACACAGCGGCACGTTGATCCCAAACGACCCCACAGACAGGACTTGTGTGGCAGGTGCAAAGGCAAGCGGCTCTCCTGCGACAGCACGTTCAGCTTCAAATACATCATCTGAGAGAAATCCCAACAGAACTCTGACCTGTAAACGCATCTGCACAAGTTCTGGCTGAAACTTCAGCCCAGTTAAACCAGCAGGCGCTACACCTTGATCTTCATACTTAATTTCATGTTTTTGTGTTGAAGCGGTGAGCACATGCTTTGCATGTAATAAATGGCTACCTTGCATTCTGTATCGCCTCTTATTGTGCAATGCAAAATGAATTCCAGAAACGCTGTAGGATTAGGTTTTTATTCAGAGAAGGCTGGTATGTGAAGGAAAAATGTAATGCAGCTTTACATCAAAACATTTTCCGGGTAAATCCTTAAATTAACAGCATTTAAATGGTACCAGACAAGCGGAGGGATGAGTACAGTGGCTGTAACGATGTGCCATGACAAGCTTTCCAAAAAGCATCCAAGAGTCTGTCCTGCAGTCACAGCAAAGACTTTAACGCAGCATTGAGTCACATCCTTCTGGGGGAAAAGGGAACTGAAAAATGAAAGAAAAGGAATGCACATCTGCCTTGGTTGATGTTGGAGAGGTCAAGGGGCTACATTTAATCTCCCATATCACTATTAAAGGAGCGCTGACCCATCTGCAAGACCACAACCCAACAACCAAGGCAGCATCTGGGAAATGTTACAGAATCAATGGGGGTGGATCAAAAACGACTCAAACCTGGTCTCTGCGGTCTCTCCTCACAGAAGCTTTATACATCCTACTTTGGATGAACAGTGCATTAGACAAAAAGTACATGGGGAAAAATACTGGTTTTACACTATACATTTCTAAAATATATACAGAGTAAAATAAGTTATGGTTCTATTATGAGCTGTAGCCAGTCTGCACTTGTGTGTGTGTGTGTGTATACCAGAAGATCCAATATATATCACACAGTCAAGAGTCTCTAAAGGCATCTACTTATTTGGTTAAAGAGTGAGTTTTGCATGAAGATCTGTTGAAGGGGACTCTCCTCTCACAGCAGATCGATAAACATATATTTCTCTTTTTACACTCCCTGAAGGTAAACATCTCCCGCAGGGTTACGTGTTAAATATCCTAACATTTACAACCTAGGATGTTAGCTCTAATAAAAAATACATTTCTCAAAAAAATATTCTTGCAGTGCTTCTTTCAAGCATGCATTTGAAAACCTCTTTTTCTTTTAACAAGATTTTTCAGAGTTTTCTTGGTGTGTGTCCTCACCTCCTATGGACTGTCTTACATGACCCTGGTCCTGATGGGACCTTCAGGTCAGGCTCACAAAAATAAAATAAAGCTATCGTTCAACTGCGTCCTCTTACTCGTCCCTGGACACGGCACCACATGACTTATTGCAACTGAATTTTGCAAGTTGGCTTAGTGTGGGAAAAGCTGTTAGCTTTAAGCATTCATACATGTAATAATATATTAAGAGTCACAGTTATTCCCACGCATCCTTTAGCCCTTTGTAGGTAGAGTCTCTCTTGTCCTCCCTCTCCTTATAGCTGATGTGAGGCGTGTATAAAGCGAAGGGAGAGGAGGGGGTTTGTGTCCAGTCTAGTCCGGCCTGCGACGCCGCGGCTCAGAGCCCGGTGCTGACCATGGTGGTGTGGGGCTGGCAGGCCTGAGCCTGACTCAGAGCCTCTCGGATCTGCAGGTTGAGCTCCATGAGGCGGGTGCTGGCCTGAGACAGGTCCCTGCTGGGGCCGACCACCGCCAGGCAGCCCGTCTGGCCCAGCGTCTGGTGGCGAAAGTAGATGTGCAGAAGGGTCTGAACGGCATTGTCCGCCTCGTTGCCGAAGATGTCGTTAGGCCACAGAGATCTGGAGATGAAGCAAAGTGGAGGATGAGAGCGTGTACGAAGACGCAACACCACAGCTGTGAAGAGCTTTTGTTGCATTGACGTGTGCGTGCCAATCTATAAAGCACGCTTTGCAGTTTTTAAGGTGTTCACGTCTGTCTATTGTCTATTTGTCTTTTATGTATTTAGCTTAAATTATGTGTTACACAATTGTTTCGGTTAAAGAGACAGTTTATTCTTATGAAAAGAGAAGTAGCTTGATGATTTTCTGTTCTGTTGTGTGTGTATGATGATAAATGTAAAAACAGATTTTTTGTTTGTGAACTTGTTTTTATCTCATTTCCAACGTTTGATTTTATGGTGTAAAGCACTTTAAGATGCTTCATGTATGAAAGGTGCTATATAAATAAAGTTTGATTTCATTTGATCATTGACTGGTCCTGCCCACTTAATTTTGTGAGCTCCATATAGTCCGGTCAGGTGGGCTATTCAACGGATTTCCAATCTCCCAAAAAATGAGGAGCCAATCAATTTTGAGCTTATCCAAAGAGGCGAACTCAATGCAGTGACGCGAAAGGAAGCAACACCGTCAACATTGCTAACATGGAGCAACGGCAGCGTTTGACACAGCGGGAGATTCTGTTTTCAGATCATTAAACGGAAAGTTCTCTGTGAAATGTGAGCAACGAGTAAACCTGGAGACATTTGTTGGAGGGAAAGACGATTTCGGCTTCGAGTCTGATATACCAGTTAGTCCCGCTGGCTACACACACGTCTGAGTAAAGAGTGCTGTGATTGGTTTAAGCTTTGACTAATCGCAAACAGCGGCATATGGAGGAGGCGGGTCAACCGTCCCTTCTGAGAAACGGTGGTCCTGAAGCTCTTGGCCAGACCGATGCTCGCATTGAAGTTGTGTTAGCCAGGCTAGTCTGTGCAGGAAAACTTTTATGCAGCCGTCCCGGATGAAAGAGCACCAATAGGTACAGTTACATGATGCAACTCCTTCGGGTTTATATGGAAATATTAAGTCCAATTTAAGGTTTACATGGAAAACACGTATTCTTAATTCTGCTTTAAAGCCAGGGGTTGGGAAGAGTTCTGATTGGTTGGACGGTGGAAGTGACGTACCATACGTATACCACTTTGTTTCTTTTCATCAACATGAGAAAACGTCATAATAAGAACCATTTTGGCTTGATGTGGATTCTAGTTAGGAAGCAGCAGCTAATCACTAGCATGCTACAACACTTTCACCTGAACAGACTCACCTTGAGCCTGTTTGCTTCGGACAGGAAGCATGTTTATGGTCGTCATGTTGACAGGACGAGGGAACAAGCGGGATGAACTTAGAGCAGAATGAAGGTTTACATGATAGTATATGAGAGAGGAATTATCTGATTCAGAATTAAAAGTGGTATAAACCAGCGTCTTTATTCACATTAAGTTTCATTCAGAACTAACATTTAATTAGGATTTAAGTGTTTACATGCTCATTTTCACCTGTTTAAAGCAGAATCAACTTTAATTCTGAATTTAGAGGGAACTAAGAGTCTCATGGAACCGTGGCCAGTGTGGCGGCTCATTAGTAAAGCAGGATAGCAAACCGTTCTTCTCCTTCATGAGACCTGGAAATCCTAAAAGTCGATTTTATCCTCTTACCTAAAGATTTTGACCTGTGTGAGGGCAGAGCCGAAGTCTCTGGTTCTGAGAGTTTCTATCAGGGACTGGATGGCCGTCTCCGTGTTGGTCTGGGCGTTGTCCGACATGCACACATCCTCCTGACCATCATTTCCTGATTCTGCTTCAGTCAGACAGCTCTCCAGGATCGTAAGCTCTTCAGACATGTTGGTCACCTTGGTAACACAGACACGAAAAAATCATTTATCCCAACATCACACCGCTAAATAATTCAAGCAGATGTGCAAAATAAACTGTGGGGGGCAAGTAAAATAAACCTTAAGCAGATACTAACTGAATTAACTTAATCAATCCATCAATCTGGATGAGATCCATCTAATTTCATCAAGCACCAAAATTAGATTAAAGCTCAATCTGGATGCAGCCCAGACGGGAAAAACAGCAATACAGACATAAGAACAAATGTTCACATAAACTGGGATTAAACTATACTGAACACAAAGCTTACAGGAAACTTGAGTTTAAACTGAAGCATCACTACAAAAATAAAGCACTGCTGTTTGTCTTGTGTCTTTAATCAGGGAAAATAAACATTTTGAACTAGTTTTACATAATAAAACTATTGTAAAGTGAAAAATTTTGGTATTTGATTTTGGTAATAGAAATTACGTTTTTATTCCATTTAAATAAACTAGTAAGTCGACTTCCTCTCCCTCTGTATAAACATGGGGTGAGAATGAACCTCTCAAAGGGTTGAGGTATTATTTTTCTAGTAGGTTTTATGACCCTAAATAACTTTTTCCTGCAGAGAAGCACATCCTTTCAGCCCCTCTTTCTGTTTTAGGTGGATTTGTTACATCAACCTAAGATGATAAAACTGGGCGTGTCAGTTTTTTGGATCAATTCGAGAGAAAGACAGGATTCTTGAGTTATACAGTTTTGTTAAACGTTTACGAGTTTTCAGGACCTTTAAGTAACTTTATCTTAAGAAATAAGATCTTCCAAAATATCTTAAAAACAGACCCCAATGTGATGTTTATTTTTGGGGAGACATATTGCTCCTGATATATTCTGTAGAAATCATCATCACTCAACTTTTTCACATGTTGTTAAAAAAAACAAACTAAAAATAAAAATAAATGGCATAAAGAAAAATAAAAGAATCTAATGAGGAGTGGAACTTATCGTTTCAGCCTGAGAAATAGAACGCCATATTCTGCCGATGACGCGTGATATGGCACGTGCATTTAATACAATGATAGATGCGTGTGACTTGGTCTGGCCAATCAAAACTGAGGATTCAAAGCTTCATTGTGATGTCATCATTTATGCATACGCTCGACCCACACAAGTGGTTTTAATATTTCTTTAGATTTTGTGGGTACTCTACCTTTATTTATTTATACAGTAGTACAGGAAAAGGAACCAAAGGAAGGAAGAAAGGAAAGAAGGAGTCTCCACTCGCTGAGTCAGATATTCTCACCTCTGCCTCTCTCTTGATGGTGTCCACCCGGCTGATGAGCTTGCAGTAGGCCTGGAACAGCAGCAGCAGCTGGAAGTGCAGCTTGTAAAGCCTCCGACACAACTCCAGCTCCTGCAGAGACACAACGCCAACAACAATCATGTGCTGGGGGGGAAAAACTTTTAAATGCGTCTGATGATCACATGATTAGGCGGATGCGCATCCTGGGTTAGACACATGGGAGTAGATGAAAGGGTTAACATCTGGTTCGGGCCCATCGGGGAAAGAGTCAATCATGAGATTTAAATTAGAGAAGTTTCTATCACCACCTGGAGCGATGCTACCTGTGACTGGCTGGCTTAATGATCCGAGGAATAAAAGCTCTAATCCAGGAAAACATGGGGCAGAAAAAAAAGATCTGGACAGAAATGGGAATGAAACGATGACCATGCAAAACGAAAATAATCCGAGTTTCCAACGTAACATTCGCTCTTGATATCAGCCTCTGAAACCGAGCTCAAACTAAAAATAAAAAAGCATTTAAGCAGCAAACAGGACAACACGGGATCTTATGATTCGATGGATAAAAGAGTTGAATTGGGTTATATGACAAATCAAAGCAGAAACAGACACAGAAGGCTGGTGGGTGGGGGGAGTGGCGGCGGCGTAGCGGATCTGCAGACGGATGAGATGGTCAGTGTGTCCGGGTGTCATTATTAAAATCTATAAAATGAGGACCACTTACTGCTAGATTTTCCATTTGCTAAGCAAGAAGGTGAGCAGGTCACGCACAC
Organism: Craterocephalus amniculus; assembly: GCA_036024015.1. Classification (NCBI taxonomy): domain Eukaryota; kingdom Metazoa; phylum Chordata; class Actinopteri; order Atheriniformes; family Atherinidae; genus Craterocephalus; species Craterocephalus amniculus. Next base: position 6,636 of record JAVQJG010186321.1, on the reverse strand, counting down.
ACATTCCCACACACACGCACACACACACGCACAAACAACAAACAAAACAGAGGAGAAAGACCAAGAATTAGTGAGCTCAAACATGACACAGTGACCTGCAGGGCAAAGAGCAGTTTGTCATCTTCCCTGCACGCGGGTCGGGAAGCAGCAGAGATATTTACTCTGAGAAGCCGAATAACAGCATGTACAGAGGAAGAGAAGTGATGCGGTACAACAGAGGCTAATAGAGAAGATGAAGAGGAGGAAGAACCTCTGGACTCATCGCTACTGGGAGATAAAATAAATTTATTAAGACTTAAAAAAAATAAATAAATCAAATCCTGTGTGTCTGGCTTTAAAAAGAACAACAAAAAAAAAGAAAAGAAAGGATGGTCCAAGCTGATCTGGGATTACGTCCCTCCCTGCTCTCTGAGCTTTTCTAAGGTTTTCTCTGTTTTATTCGATCACCAGAAGGAAGTAAAAATGTTCTGCATCTGTTTTAAAGGAGCTGCTGGGGGAGCATGCAGAAAGTGTGCGAGGTTTACGGCACTGAGGATGAAAGCTACTGCCGGACTGTTTTATGCAACAGCAGATATTCTGTGAAGCAGCGAGGAGGATTGTTCTTATGCTGGACAGTGTTTAAGAGTATTTTTCCTGTGCATGATGGAGTGTGGGCCAGGCGACAAACTCCCGCCAGGAAACATGAAGCCAAACATTTCAGTTCCCTCCTCCTCCACTAGGTGCTGCTGCAAAACAGAGCCATTCTCCATTGACTCCCATGTCAAAAAGACCAACTTTACAGCAGAATTAAACATGTTTACAGCCTGATTCATAAAACCATTTTAGCTTTAAAAGGTCAGGTTTACCTTCATGACAACTGTGGGAGGGAAACAAATTCTAACTCTTTCATTTAGATGTTATTTAATCCTAAAATCTTTCATAATTAGGGGCATAGCCAACAAGGCCAAGTGTAGCACAACTGCGGTTTTTTAGCTGGCTAGCAGCGCGCCTTTTCTTTAATCCGCCCTCCTCCGTAAGCTGGTTAGCTCCCGTTAGCTTAGGGTTAGCTTTGTTAGCTCGTAGTTTAGAGTTTGATGGGTGTCAATCATCCTTGCCCACGCTCACAGCCCCCCTCTCCGTGTCTCCTCGTCGGCCATTTTTGGACTTTACAGTAGTCACGAGACTCGTGACAGTGCCAAGATGGCAATAGAAGGAACCGCCTGATGAGCTTTATTTCAGCTCATCAGAATCCTATGGGTTTTAGGGTTTGGCCGTTTATTTTATAGTCTGTGGTTTCGGCTAGATTTTCCAGTTATTAGAGAAAGACTGGCTGAGAACAGACCGCTCCAGTGGTTCCCAAACTTCCTGAGCCACAAGCCTCAAGATGAATCCGCTGGTGTTTGTGATTGTAGGTGGATTACTTTAATAGCTGTGAAGCACCCGCATGCTGAAATTCGGCTTCTTCCACAGAGATGATGTATCCGTGATAACACCCGCTGACAAAAACTCTAAATGTGAGGGTTAGAAAACATAAGATGCTTCATAAGTAAGGAGAATAAAGTTGTTTTTGGTGGATTTAGTTCATCTGTAGGAGCAAACGGGCCATTTAACCCTTGTGTGCCCCCTGGACATTTTTGTCCACTTAAAAAGTTCAAAACTCCCTCACAGACAATCGTCCTGCTCACCGGAGCTGACCTTTAGCGTAGAAGCGTCATTAAAAGCCCAACTTTCTAGAAAGTGGACAAAAAGTCACACATGTAAGTTTTCTGAGGTGTAACTCAAGGGTTAATATGCTGCTGCTGGGCAGTCAGTCGGTTAAGTAACCTGGAAATGTGATCAGTCTGGAGTCTGAAGAGCAGCTGTGCAGGATTGTTGGGTTTTTATAGAGCATTTTTAAACTAAAACTGTTTTTTTTCTTTAAATTAAAAGAAAAATCAACATATTTTAAAGCCAACAACAAGCAAATCCTACCTGTGCATGCGTATTTGGTCTTTGGCTGCTTTCTTTGTCCCCGAATGTTTTCCTGCAGTTCTCCAGCCACTGCAGGGTTGAGAGGACATGGACAAAGGTGAGGAAAAAAGGGCAGAAAGTAAAAAAAAAAAAAGGGGGGGGCTCAGGATGAGGAAAGGAATGAGGCATTACAAGAGCTTTTTTTTTTCCCCCCCATGGACGTAAGCATCTACATTTGATTGTGTGTGTAATAACAGTTGGTGGAGGAGGAGATTTAATAAAAGTGTTGTACTTAGCGAATTAAAGATGGCCTGTTCCAGAGCACGGGATGGGATCTAGCCCTCCGGGGAACATTGCCGTCTCATTCAATTAGCGCCCCTGCATCCCAGAACCCTCTGCAATCTCATTTCTCTCTCTTCCCCTCCCCCTTTCTGGCTGGGCCCACCCCTCACAGCTTCTTCCTGCCTGGCCTCCTGTAACTGATTTAAGAGCGCCGAGTTATTTTTATCCCTCCAGCAGGGGTTGTCAGCAGCGACGCAGACACTAACAGCAGTTAAATCTACTCATACCCAACACTGATTCAGTCTGCTTATGAGACCGAGTGGGCTTATCTTCGTCTGCATCAGCTGTTTGTCGTGGTTGCAAAGAGATTTAACTTGTTCCCTGAACTAATTTCTCGCTCATGCATCTAAAACTGCAGCATTGTGAGGCTCTGAGGGGGGAGAGTTCAGACAGAATAAGAAAAGAGATGTGGAGGAAGATGCGACTTACGTGCTCGGCCGCTTCGCGTTTAGCGTTGTAAGTGTCCAGGTGCTCCTGCAGCTCCAGCACGCTGAACTTCAGAGTCTCCAGCAGCCCGCAGGAGACCAGCTGCAACAGCAAAACAAGAACGTGTAAATTAGCCATTAAAATGTTTACAGAGCACGAGGTTTTAATGAAATCACAGCAGATAAGCGTGTCTCACCGTCTCTGCATCCAGCAGCACGGTGGGGCATTGTGAGCAGGACGTCATGACCTCCAGGGAGCTGAGGAACTGGTTCCCCATTCGCTGGAGCCTTTCTCCCAGAAAGCGGACGGACGCGTGCGTGATGCAGCCGAATTTCCTCTGAATGCTCTGCAGAACGAGAGGGAAGAATCAGAGAGGCTTTTCTTCCATACGGCTACGGATAAACGTAAACACGTTTACCTCGAAGAGACGGGAGAACACATGGAACGTGTAAACAGCGGAGGACCCGTCTGTGTCCGACAGCATCTGGTTGACATGACAACGCCAAGCATCTTCTTCGTTATCATAGGCGACAGGCTGGAAGGCTGCCAGGATGGCAGAGAGGAACGGCGAAGGAGGCGGAGAGGCCTGGATCTCTGGGAAGCCGTCTGCGTCACCTTCATCTTGACTGTAACACACACACACACACACACGCACACACACACCGGCCAGTGAACAACAGCTGAAGGACGAATGTAAACAAGCGCACGCTGCTGTATTCCTGCCTCACTCGCTGTAAACACTGCTGCACCACAGCCGCAGCTTTAATCCACCACAATAACACCAGCTATTAGCATTTTAGCATCTCTGTCCCACACACACACACACACACACACACAGATACTCACAGGCCTGTGGGGCCGAACAGCCTGAAGAAGCAGACAGAATATAAATATCTGAAGCCTGCGCTGCCGAGCACTGCCGCCGACACCGTCTCTGTCCTCATCCTTACCCCAGCGATCGCTTCTCTTCCCCCAGCTCTGCAGCACAAATGTGCTGCAACTGCTAACAGCACTACCGCACAGCTCTCTCATCCCACACAAGACTGCAGAGGGCTCTATACAAGCTGAGCATCCTCACACCGACACACACACACTCCCATTCTGTACACAAAGCCAGCTCCCAGCCAGCCACACACTCGTGGAGTGTAGCAGGTTGTTTTTACCCTCCTCTATCAGTCATCCAGTCCACACACACACACACACACACCCACACACACACACACACGGAAAACATAAACACAACTGCTCCAATGAGGCCTCAGCTGGTGTGGTCATGTGACTTTTGACAAGCTGAAACTCTCATGATCCGAGTTTTTAGTTCAGCCCAGTATTTCTTTTATTAGCTTGACTGTCTTTGATTCATCTGTGTTCTGTTTTAGTTTGAAAAATGTATCTCTTTGTGTGTTCAGTTCATCTTATTTCCTGTTCACCTGTGTTCAGATGGCTAATTCTCACACCTTTTTCTCATTTTCAATTAGCTGTACACAATTCATGCTCCAAGTTTTCCTTTGTTCAGTGCCAGTTCCACTGTTGCCAGGTTGGTCAGTTTTTACCACTTTAAAACTTGGAATTTTGGTTAATGCACCTGCCTGAAGCTGTGTCTAAGCTCTGACACTTGCTTAAAAAAATGGTTCATTCTTCCGGGCTTCAGTGACAGAATGCCATAGTAGGACATCTAGTGGTAAATAAAATGAAGTGCAACTGAATCCGTTTTTCTTTTTCTTTTTCTTTGGCATGCCAGATACAACCCTTTTATAAATCATACTTATATTTTGTAGTATGAAACACATTTGCACCCTCTCCTATTGTTGCCTCCGGCCAGTGTTGTCATAAATGAGAATTGATTCCCTTTTGAATTCCCTTGGTTAAAAAAAAAGGATACATAAATAAAAATGGGGCTATTATACTCTGTTACACTCTTATTTCTTCTCACTACATAGTACAGTTTACAAATTGAACTAATAAGGTGGTTGTAAAACTGATTAACTGCAGCAAACAATGAGACTAAACCAGAGTGATATGATACATCATGTGCTACCATATTATATTAAGTGCTCAGCCATTAGAGGGCCAGCACAGTTCTCTCTCAGTTGTCTGTTCTGTTTCACAAATATTTTTTATTATGGTGGTCATCATTTTATTTGTTGACAGTTTGGTGGTACTGGCACAGAATTTTTTCAAGTTCAAAGTATTCTTATCACAGCCCAAATAGAAACTTTGTTTACCAACAGGTGCTCAAACAATGAAAATTACTCACATACAACAAACAAAGGGGGGTTTGGGGTGAAACACAAAGTGTGCTAAGGCACCCACATAGTTAGTTGCCGCCATGTTAGTCTTGCTATACCACTCTTATCAGGCACAACAAGCATATGTATGGCTTAATCATATTTTTGTAATAATTAGTATTAGTAAAAGTATTTGTAAGCCTTAATTACTTAATTTATATATTTGATTCTAAAATAAAATTCACGACTTGACGTATTTGTTCATTATTATTCTGAAAGGTCAACCGGAAGTGCTACATTCAACCGTTTGTAACGTGACTCTGCGAGCGCTCGAGCTTCCAGCAACAGAAACGCCCTGCATCCTCTCTCCTCTCCTCCATCCTATATCATCCGTCTCCTCTCTACACCTCCAGCCGTGGTGGGGGCCGCTCTGAACCGGCTGGAAGCCGAACCGAACCCCGCTAAGAGAGATGAACCAGAGAGGATAAACCAGAACCGACATGGACCCTTCGCTTCCCTCCTTCCTCCACCTCGTCCTCATCGCTTCCCTGAGCTGCTTCCCTGCTTCTTCCTCTGCTGACAGGAGATTCGGTGAGTCCATTAACGGATGATTATTAATTATTTCGAAACCAAGCTGAAGCTTCCGCTTTCTGCGCAGTTTTTCCTTTTATATACCTCTTTCTTATTTTTATTTTTTTAAACTCGGGGGTTGTTTTCTGGACAAATGGTGGGAGAGAGAATTTTTATGTCAATATTGTATCAGTGGGCTATCAGGAACCGGCTGGGTGATTCACTGAGGTTTTACCTGAGCCGAGGAAAAACAAACACGGTGATCCATCCAGTCTTTCACTGGGCCACAATAATCCAGCACAGACCAGTAAGAGCTCACAGGAGTATGAGAGAAACACCAGCAGGGAGCTGCAAGCACGCGGAAATTAGCCCGTATTAGATTATGCAGGCCTAAATCTGTCAATCAGCGCTGTTTGTTGTAGCAATAATCAGGCTCATTTCATCCAATGACTCAAAATTTAGTACAAACATTATGTTTAAGAGAGCGGAATTTGACCAGGAAAATAAATCAATAATTATTGTAATAATGATAATAATAAATAATTTCTCATGCACTGAAATTTGTTCATGGAATTTTATCATTATTATTAAGAACCGCATGATGGTGGCCAAACCAAGTAATACATGGGTTATGAAGAAACATTCAAGAATGAATTTATTTAAAAAATAATTTGCAAAATATATTGAGCAAAATAATTTTTTTAGATAGAAATGAAGTATCTTATGAGTCAGGAGTAACTACCAAGAAAAATAGGATTAAACAAGAAGCAAATATTGATTTAATTTATTAAAATTTAAATGTATTTGGTACGAAAAGTGAAATAAACCTGATGTAAATTGAGATTTAAACACCCACTATGTAACTTTAACTATTTTCTCAGTAATGCACCCCCCCATCGATGGCTTGCTTAGCATCCATCGTGCATCCGAACTGTACATTGGGCCTCTCCAGACAGTGAAAAACCATCTTTTCTCAACTGTAATTATATCTCTTGCTCTTGTTTGGCTGTCCTTAGTTTCTTTTTGCTGAATCTGCCGGCGTGTGTTAACGGTCACTTTCTAGCGTGTAGCGCAAAGTGAAACTCGGGCAGCCTCCCAGATGTTAAAGTTCTATATTGCGGTTTCTTAGCGCGGCTGCTGG
>JAVQJG010186315.1:0-12101 GCA_036024015.1 Craterocephalus amniculus | reverse complement strand
CTGGGCTCATTATATAATATGTGAATAAGGTTGCTGAAAAGTTGGTGGGGACAATTTGAGCCTCATGAAAAGTTGGTAGTGTTATGTCCCTACCGTCCCTATGCAAACCTACGCCCTTGTCCTTTACACAAGAGTTAATCAAACTGCTTCTGTCCCGCCATTAATTGCTATCACGCTGAACGTGCTTCAGATCATCACCTGTTCCCCACTTGCTTGATAGTTTCTGCTCTCTCTGGTGTTTTGTTTCCGGCTAGTTTCATTTCCGGTCAGACATTTTCTAAGATGAAGTGGACCTTCCTCATTTGGTTTGAGAAGTCTTTCCCGTTGTTGGACGTGAGCATTGACATGCGGATGCTTGGATGGACTCTTGGCTGGATGTTATGATGACAGTTTTCTTTACGATAGAGAGGATCCACCTCTGCGGCTTCCAAAGGCATGGAGCAAGAGTCTTTACTCATTGTATGTTTGGAGAAACAAGTAAAAAGGGTCAATTTCAGAGTCCAAATGCATCCGGGGCCTGACTGCATGTGTGATCTGATTGTCCCATTGGTGTCTATGATTGTTTCTAGTACACTAAAATTGCCAGCTTTCTGCTGTCTGTGTGTAGAAGCCATACCAGGAGACCCTTCCATTGTTTGAGAATAAATAGAAAATTTTGTGCAAATGAGTGGAAGCCCACTCTACTGGCCTCACTTCAGTTTTCCAGCAGATCTTTGAACAGGGCCACCGAGGATTACTTGCTTAGAGCTATTTGACTTTGTTTGATCGATCTTTCTGGCGTGGTGGTGAGGTGGCGACAGTCACACTTCTCGCTGTGTCACTCTGCTGTCCTGCTTTTTGCCTCTGAGGACAAACTTCAAGAGGAAGAACCAGGAAACTAGATGCTGATTCGCGAGGAGCTGGCTCAACAGTGGCTCCGGGACCACTTGTTGCTCCGGTGTGTGCGTATGAACAAGTGTGCCTATATGTGACGGTACATGTGCTTGGCTCAGGCCCGACTAACTGTACTGTACAGCAGCAGAGAAGAGCAGCCAATTAATCTCAGTCTGGGCCAAGGCAGCTGGAATTCAGCCATTTTGTGTGAAAATAAGGACACTCACTACTGCTAACTGACAAAATTAGGCTTTTTAAATGCATCCAAAAATGTTTTCACAGCTACTTCATGTATGAAAGTAAACATGGAACATCCTTTTTGGCTGTCAGTCTGACTCATACTGGAGTAAACAGTGAGTAGATGTGTTCACGCAAACATTTAATTTGGATCCAGAAAGAAACTCTTCATCTGGGGAATTTAAATGGAATCAGTGGGACGGAAACAAACAATTTAAAGAAAGAATAAGTTGGATTTTCTCCCTACATTCCTGTAATTGTTCCTGAGTGTCTCACTAAATCCAAGCAGGTCAGGAGTTCACTCGCTGATTCTGCTGATATATTTGTCATGCAATCAGCCTGCTGTCGTGGCAAGAGGATGAGGCGTGGTGTCAGGTGAAGGATTAAGGTCATTTTAACCCAAATTCCAGTCAAATCATGATTGACTGTGACTTTTACATGTATCCAAACATCCATGTGGAAAAAGAGAAACAAAAACAAGTTTGTATTAAGTTGACCTACATGCCAGAGCTTAGAGTTACAAAGCTGTGCAGTTTCAGAAAGATGGAGTGGTACAGTGGAGGCTGACGTGGAAACAAACCATAGTTTGTGTGTGATGTACAAGACTGAAAGCAAGGATCCAAATTACAAACAGTAAAGATATAAGAAAAAATGTTTAAAGATCATTTCTCACAACATTAATCAAATCAAATCAAACTTTACTTTTTTAATGCAGGACGAAGCACAACACACGTTACATGATAAAAACAACTGCATATTGTAATTAGGTAATTCAGTTTTTTTGTTTTTTTTGTTTTTATGCACTTTGTCTACATATGCAATCATATAAATAATATTTTTAATAACACTTTGAAAGGGAAATATTTCTGTTCAGGTATTCCTGTTGGAGTGTAAATTAGGTTGATATATTTAATAAAATCAGAGTCGTCTCTGTTATGAAAGAGATGCACCATTTTCATTCACGGAGAGGCCACCACAGAGTCTGGACAACAAAACGAGTGAGACTATTGGTTGTGAATTTTCTGGGAGAAGACTTAACACAACAGTCTGACCCTCCCAGTATCAACAAGATCTCACACAACAATTAATGTAACTTTAAATTGTAATGAATGGTCTGACATTGCGTTCTCATTGAAACGATGCTACAGAAATACCTTTCAACTATAAGCGCTTAAGATGATCCAACGACACATTACTGTGTAACTTTGCATTTGTTATGTATATTTGCAAGACTGCAAGTAATTTTAATGATTGAGTTGTTGAATAGAAAAGCTGAGTTCTATCTGAAAAGCCTGATAATTTTTGTTATTTATCAAATATAAAAATTTTAGGGAGAAATGAGTAATTTAATTATGCCCAAAGATGAATTAGCTACGAGAAAAATTCTTTAAGCATGCGAAACAGAAAACTGAAACAAACATAATCTCATAATCACAAGTAGTTTTAATGTGAATCAACAGTACAACATTGGATTTAGAAACTGTACTGAAATGTCTAAACAAATATTTTTTATTGTATTTTAGAAAATACAAGTAAAAAAGCATTAACATTAATTTTCTGTATCGAAAGAAAATATCAAACCGTGACACTTAAGTATTGAACTGAACCGAACCATACATTTTGTGTATTGTTGCACCCCTAATATGTATTAAATCATGGCACAGGAACAAATCTACAAATTGGTTAAGGTTTTCAAAGTGATAGGAACAAACATCTGCCCCCACCTGCACAAAGTAAGAACATTTTGTTAAATCTATTTAAATTCCCAGCAGAAAAATAGTTATATTCTTGTTCTCTGGACTGCACTGTGGATATATTCACAACAATAAGCAGAGGTGTATTGAAATTCTTCATGAAAATAATGCATTTACTCGTAATTTATCCTCTTTTGTGAGCACAAACAAAATATACTGAGGGAAAAATAGTAGCAGGTACGGTTACATGACCACATCTGCCCACACACGCTGTCATAAACACACTTTTACTCTCCTTCCTCCAGCACATCAGAGACACAACAATCTTGTATAACTGGATCTCACCTTGTGTCTCCCACTCTTCTCCAACTGGCTTTATTGCGTCTTTCTCTACTGGATGACATTCTTATTGTTTTACAGTTTGTATGCACACAACACAAGTGATGGCACTTTTATAACGCAGCCCAGTTTCTTCGCTGTTTTATGCAACAGGAACCGGATGCTAATCAGAATTCAGTCTGGTGCTTCAGCACTGTATGAATTTTAATGCGGCATTGCCTCACTGAGTACGACTTTGACACACTCCCTTCTATTCAATCCATCAACATCTCCAGCAGATATCCTGCCTCCTGATTGGCTCATGAGCTGCCGACAGCTGATTGGTTAAGAAGAGAGGAGGGAAAGGAGGAAGATTCCTGTTCATAGCAGCTTTTAGCATGTTGACAATGACTCCTGCTCATGTCATGTCTGATTGGTGTCTGATGATGAATGGATGGATTTTAGTCCAATTGTCCCCGTGCTGCTGCTGCAGCTGACAACAGCTGTGTGCACATCAGGACTAATTTATATGAAAAAGCAGGCCCTGATAATGCTCTCAGTTGTCTATTTGGTATCAGTGATCGGTGATAGTGCGCAGGAGGATCTGACACTCAAATAAAACTAAGCAATCCTTCTCTTCTTTGCTTGCTAATCTCTGTGACTATCAGTCGAGCAAAAAGATATCTTGACAGAAGAGGATACGCAGATGTGACTGCAAGGAGAAAATTGCCAGGATGATGATGATGAAATGATGGAGAGAAAAGGCAGATTGAAAAGCTTCATTTACTGCAAAGCATATTTGACATTTCTGTCGTAAACTCTTATCGCGGTATGACTGAATTCAGTCCGTCCGTCTGCTTCTGTCATCACATCGGTGCGGTGATTGATAGTCTGTTGCCTTAATATTTGTGAGATAAGAATCTCTTCCCATCAGATAAAGAGAAGCCTGGCAGAATTACTGCTGCAGTTTAAAATGATCGCGATAGGACGCTGACCTCAGGGACAACAGCATCTGTAAACTCCTTCGGCAGATAATTCCCAGGTATGTTTTCAGTTTACTCGGCTAGAAAACCCTCACACTGGATAAGCTCCAAATGGTTTGCTCTTTCTTCCCTAACCTAACAGTCACCATCCTCTTTTCCTCATCCCTGTTTCCTGACACCATGTGCTGCGGTGCACGAGTGTTTAAACTTTTAAACCAAAACCATGGATGTGTCTGGCTTGTTTGCTTGTCCACAGATGTTCACTCTGAAAAGAAAAGGTGTCAGGCGGGCCGCCTGGTATGAGGTGCAGAGAATGGTTAGCCATGTAGAGCCGGCCCTGCTGAGCCCCGGTGGAGCCTGGCTATCAGACTGCCTCAGGTCTTGTGCTGGCTCGGGGAGAAACGCCGTGTGTCGTGTCAGTCAGACGCGCGCCTCCCGCCTGCATCAGACTGCCTGTGGGAGTGACTTCAGCTAGCTTCCTATCGCTGCTGTAATTGGTGAGCCACAGAGCTGCAGGGATGAAGGGAAGAGATGAAAATAAAAAGAAGTGTCGTGTGGGTGGAAGAGAGGGAGTGAGAGCAGCAGGGATGGAAAGGAGTCGAGCTTGGGCAGGATTATACGTTGTTTAAGTAATTCGCTGAAAAGGAAAGGTGCCCCACACCTTCTATCTTTCACATTTCTAACAACAGGAGAAAGAGACGGGGGCAAGAGGCAGATGGAAACAACAGCGAACGGTCAATGGCAGCTGAAAGATTGGCATTTTTTCATGAGGTCGTGGATTAAAAATTCACCCCAGCTTATCGCATGCCAGGAAACCAATTTAACTCAGAAACATAATTTCCTTCTGTGTGCTCCGGTGCCAGGTCTCAATGTGTAGCCAAGCGCTATAACACTTTTATTACATTTGGCACATTTTTGGACTAGGGGGCCCTGTAAGAGTGCTCGGCAGCCTGTGACAGGATGAAAGAGGTATCTTGACTGAGTCGGGAAAACGAGAGAAAGAAGGAACAGCGGAGGGAAAAGGTTTGGAATCCAAATGGCTTGCAGCAAAGGCAGGGTCATCTCGCCAGGGCTGCAGCTCTGCTGATTGAATGCTGAAGGTGTGAATCGAGGTGCAAATTAACACCTGATTGTCTCACCTGCTGACCACCCCCCCACCCCCCACCTCTGTAGGCTGTGGCCATATTCTGTTTTTTTTTCCCTGCTAGACTTCCAAGTCAGAGAGGAAATAATCTGTGTAAAAGCCCAGAGGATAACAGGGAGACGGCAAATCTTTCAGCACCTTCCCTCATTTGTTTCACTCACCGTTCAGGTGTGATACCACTTCCCCGCTGTCCTTCCCTCCCGCAACTCTCTTTGACTTCCATGCCCATATCTAGTGTTTGTTCCGTTTCTCTCACCTTTTAAAAATTGGCTGCAAAACCTCTCCTCTAGAGAAATAACTAAGTCAACAGTCTGGGCCGTAGACACAAAGAACCATCTATATCATTGGTTCTAAAGAAATAAGCAAATCAAAGCTACAGAGAGCACTTAGAAACAAAATAGTAAGTAAATGAAAACAGGGAAGGAAACAACAGATGGAAGAATGATAATTTAGTTTATCATAATTTCCCACCATTTGGGTCCTAAACTGAGCAATACTGTATGTGATCAGATCCTGGAAATTCTGGTGACTGAGTTTTCTGCCAGGTAAAGATGAGAAAGAAAAAAACTAATCCAACCCAGAAATTTGACTCAAATTGGCAACAATTGATTTGGTTTTCTAACATGAGCAGCAAAACTTAACAGGTTTTGTAAATTCATGTAATTAATGTCGATTTTTTTTTAAACTATCCACAATTTTTGATCCTATCTATTGTTTTTTTTTTAAGATCTGGAAGTTAATGTGAATGCACAAAAACATAGAACATAATGTACAGATCTTTGCCTCTACAGAAGTCATGAAAATATGTTCACTATTTTGTGCTTTTTTAAAGATCATTAATTGATTGATTTATAATAAAAAATTACATTTGGTTTAATATTTTCATGAATCTTGGCTTTTTGAGGAAACCCATGTAATGGGTTTGGTTTGTCAAAGAGGTGTTGATTTAATTCTAAGTCAGGAGGATGCAATATGTGGCTATAATCAAATAAACAACCTTACTTACATGAATCTAATAAATAACATGACAGACACAAATAAATACATAACTCAAATTTCTTGAGTGAATGAAAAAGCACTGATTCCAATAAAGCTATAGATGCATCAGAACACACAACAACAAGGAGGTTTACTATATCTTTGTTAATCATGCAAACAACCAACCAGATGGAAACTCATCTGGGAAAACTCCCACTTCTTTTCAAACTCTACAAAACTCAGAGCAATAAAATGCACCATCTTAGAGTTGTCATAGCTACAAAGGTTTCCTGATATTAAAGCTGACCAACAGCAGGGGGCCGCAGCAAAAAAAGAAACGTCTCCAGCACACCACAATTAATGCTGTAGTGCTGATATGCCTGCATACTATTATACATCTGAATACTTTATAATGAGAAGAGACAGAAAGAGACTTATTATGTAACACCACCGTATATGACTTCAGTGAGGCACTCCGCCATCCCAACTGAAAAAAAAGAGCCCGGCTAGCACACTGGGGATAAATCTACATCAAACTCATTTGTGAGATACTAACAGCATAAACAGGCGGCAAGACATCACAAGCAGCGGTAGTCGTAAAGCAAATGCAGCACACTCTGTCAAAGCCCTGTTCAGGCATGCAGCAGCTCCAGTTCTCCCAGTCCAGGACTGACACGATTTATGCCGCATCCCCAGGTGCTTTTGTTAGCTTTCATCCACCTGACATCACTTCCATCTTTCTGTTCACATTGAACTTGCCCAAGTCTTAATTTCACAACTTTCATGACAAGAACAGTCCTGGCTGTCAGTTAGGAGTGGCCAGAGCTGGGCCAAATGTAATCTGATCAGCTGATCCAACCAAAAATGTTATGAATTCTGACATTAAAATGATGGACTTTCAAAGCTCCCAGTACAGTGTATGAGACCATTCAGAGACAAAATAACATGATGATGTAGGTCTCCTGCTACTTGAAAATGATTCGGTGGAATTAATGCATGTCAATGCGCTATAGAAATGATAAATTCATAATCCAACAGGAAACCAGCTGCTAAGGTTACTGGTTGTTGGATGAGAAGTTGTGGTTGGAAGGACTTTGAGAATAAGGTGGTTCTACCTGCAGAATGGTGCCGTCACTTTCTTTGTTGTCTGCGACTGAGCCAAGTTGCACACACGTTGTGGTGCTGTAATGAGATCAACTGTGGGTGCTGTCAGCCTGGTGGCATGCATGCTGTAGTTTCTGAGCTGGGAAGGGGAGATCACACATCGCCGTGTGACCTTTGAGGTGTCAAGAGAAGTGATCTGGAAACTAATAAGACATGGACCCTGCAAGTATACAGTTATACTGTACAAAGATGTTCCTGTGGAACTTATGTTATGATCTATTTTCATTTCTACGTGTTAACATGGATCACTTTCGTGTGCAATGGGGATGGAATTATATTTTCGTTGAGAGTTTTTTTCTTTTTTTTTTTAGAAATATCCATGTCTTAGCTTAGGTCAAAGACAGACAGACCCTACTGATGGAAATAAGGTTGTTATTGTGTAGAATATGGAGTCTAAAACCAAACTGTAAATGTAGGGAGCAACAGATCCAAACACTACAATGAAATATACTTAAAAGAACACAAAGTTCAAGATCTTTTTGTAGTTATTTTCTGAGTGGGTTTGTTACACTTTTTTTATACAAAGTCATAAAAAGCATAGCTGATGTAAAATCGTGCAGACTTTAATTTGAGCTGCACCTTGTGAGCCTTATAGCTCTGCAGCTGCAGAAGGTGCATGACATTTTAAAAGAAATAAAAAGCTAAGGACAGCGAAGGAGCAAGGAGCTAGCAAGAGTTCATCCATAATGAGCTGAGTTTACAGCCTATCAGCCTCAACAGCAGAATTAATGGACAGGAGACAGCAGACTGAAGCCTTGCAGCAGGCGGATGGACACACAGACAAAAACAGAGCGGCAGACAGAGTCACACACAAAAAGACTGGAGCCTTTTCCTCGGATCTGGCCCCAGCAGATAAGACCACAGCATTTGGGGATTTATCGGGAGCCCCCGGTACAGGTGCATTACCTGAACAGTCCCAGACGTTTACCGATAGTGTACACTGCATGTGAACCGGTGTGTGTGCGTGAACTTTAATACTCATGCACTTGTTTTGCCTTTTTATTTGTGTGTGTGTGTGTGTGTGTGTGTGTGTGTGTGCATGTGACCGCTCTACCCAGAGACTCACCACAAGGCTGAGGATAATCTTGTTGAATACGGGCAGATCTTAGCGGGTATTTCTAGTCTCTGGGAGATAAATAAATAATAGAACACAGGTTTGGATTTAGGCAGAGATGAAAGCTTTAAGAGCTGAGCTTTTTACAGCTCTGCCCTGCCAGATGGACACAGAGGCAAATAATGCAAAAGTGGCGCCATGCAAAGATCCACAATCTGCTCCCATGACCTCAGCAGGGAGACCACACCTCAAAGTGCACCGATAGCACACCTTAAATCCTTGTACAGTATAATATCAGCACTAAACATGGTTTATTAAATTCTTATGGGGGTTGGTTGTCTGCATTTCATGCAATATTAATTAGATATGAGCCCAAAAACATTTTTGTTGTGGATCCTTTACACAGGTTCCCACAAAGAGCCCTGCTCTCTGGAGACAAACTTGTGAGGAACATGTACAGAGGAAATAGAGAAGCAGATGAAACAATAACTTTGAAGCTCACAGAGTTTATCTCCACTCTATTGTCTCTTTCGGTCTAGAAAGTACTACTCTTTAAACACTGCAGAGTAAAAAAAAAGGAAGAGGATGTTGTATGAGTGGGCCTTTAGGCAAAGAAGGAAAATTAAGATAAGTGTGGATAAAACTGCCCCCCTTCTGTCTCCATTTCTTCCTTTTTCTTTGTCTCCTTTTTGCTTTGCTAACCTCTGTGGACATGCTTGGCTGTTAGGAGTTGCTTTTCTCCTGAATTGATACAGTGGTTTTGTGTGTATGTAAAATGGTGTCCTGGTGGGCCCGTAGACTCAAAGGACAAAAGCTTTTGTCTGCCTTTGATAACACCTATGAATTATGCATCCTGCACCTCTCTTTATGTGGACAGTATCTAAGGGTGTGTGTGTGTGTGGATCCGAGCCAAGGACTGCAGCGGTTAGTGACAGTGACTGATACTGCTTTGCCCTTCTAAAAGCTGTCCCTCTAACACACACCATCATGCATATTCACACAAAACGGTCAGCGGCACATGTATGAACACACACACAGGAACTGATCTGTGTCCTTGTTTGTTCTGTATCCTCTCATCAGGCCTCAGATATGTGAGTCTGCACAACTGGCAAGGTCAAAAACTATATTTGAGATTAAAGCAGACGCGTTATGTTAAGAGCGGGCGACAGAGTGATGGTGTGAGTTGGTGGGAGACTTCATTAAAGAGACATTTCAGAGCTCGCCATAAAAGCTAAACAAAAGTGATCCATGAAACACTCCTCTAAATATGCACAAATATGCTGCGTCCACTTTTAATGGGTTCATCAAAGAAACATAAGTTAACATTTGTGCATTACTTCAGTGTTAGCCTTTTAAAACCCAAAGAAACTAAATGTCAGTCATACAAATGGAGCAAATTATTCACTTGACCCCCATAAACCAATTTTCTGTCTCGAGCCTAATGGATTAAACTGCATGAGCACCATTTCTAACATGAGATAATATTAGTCCAGATGGGATATCGATGTGCGAACAAAAATGACAACACATCTGTGGTAGAATGTAGTAAATTTAATGTATGTGTACCTGATCATAAATCCCTATATGAGCTAGAGCTGGGCAATATGTCAAGATTTTCAGATATATCGAGTTTTTGTCATATGAGATATAGAAAAAGAGATTATTATTTATATTGAGTTAGCTTGTTTTAAGTTAAAAATGTCTTTTCTTTAGTATTTTGCATGACTGTATCTTTGTTATGGTAATTTTTTATCATTTTAATACACATTTACTTTAATTTCAGCTAAATATTTTAATGTACATGTGCTTCTGATCCTTAATAATAGTACATTTAGCACTCAAGGCTGTTAATTTGAGCCATCTCTTTGTTTATTTGACCCGAAAAATTCTTATTGAGATATGTAACGTGGCTATATCATTAAGGAAAAATGATGGAAACATGAAAATTGGTTCATATCGCCCAGCCCTAAGATGAGCAAGTATGAGTAAATGAGTAAATAAAATGAACATTTATGAAAGAGGAAAATACATTTTCTTCTCCTTATCCTGCATCCAGTGCTGGCGCTCAAACCACCAGTGTCCTCAATTGTAGACAATTACTACTGTTTGGGTTGTCGTTCTTTCATACTCTAAATGTGTACAACTGTCAGGAAGAACACAGGAAAGGCAGGTGGGCTCGGTTTCTGACACCGGGCCTCACAACAAACCAGGTGCACGCTCAGAGCTTCAGGCTGAATGCAGTATATGGGCACATTACTCAGCTGGTCATGAATTTTTATTGAACGACCTTCTGCTGACACCGTTATATCACCCCATCTATCCATCTTATCTGTCTCTTATCTCCCATCTGAGGCCCAAGGGAGGCCTGCGCTGCTGAACAGGAGCTGCCCCTCAGTCATGGCCAAGGAAATCCCTCCAGACACTTGCTGCTGTGCACACAGACGAAAGAGTGAGGTAGGATGTTGTAAAATATGCAGCATATATGTACTGCAGCATCGTCACAGCGCTTCCTGACAAGGCAACAGGTGATACATCCGAACACTGTGTTTTACTCTCTCTCCTCTTGTATTTGGTTGCAACTTGGCTGGCTTATTTGACTAAAGTATTCAGCAGAACAGACAAAAAGATACAGAAAGAAAAATAAGGGGTGGTGAATAAAAGGAAAAAGAAGAAAGGCAACTGCAGTATTCGTGTAGTTGTGGAAAGAAAAATGACTGCAGCAGGAGAAAAGATGGAGCAGAGGAAACAGGCTCAGGGTGAAGCTAGAATAGAAATAGAGGATCAACAAAGGGACTCCATTCAGCGCCGACATGTGCTGCTGTCGAGATCCATCCGTTTCAGACACAATGCACCAGTCTCTTCAGCCATTTCACACCTACAGTGAATAAAAGATGCAATCTTTGAGATACAGAGCTGTGAAATCCCCCAGCCGCTTAGCAGGGGGACGACACACGTAATCTCGCATGGTTTCAAGCCTGGACAGATTTTTGCTGAATTTTTGCAGAAGTTCTACCTTCAGTACACAACAAATGGAAATTTATGGTAGTAGTATTTCATGGTACAAAAACACACAGCTAGAATATACGGAACATGGGCAGCACAATTTTTGTGGTTAAAATTAACACTGGGCCTGGTGTTAAGGAGAAGTTCAGAGCTCAGCGAAAACTATCAGTGAAATTTTCCCATTCAAAGGCTTTTTCTTCTGCAAACTCAGAGCTCTCTCCGGGAACACTGAAAACTTTGAACAGTTAAAAAAATATTGAATTTGACATCAATTTAAACAAAAACCTAAACTAAAACTTTTCCTTAATTTTAACTGTGCAGAGATGCATATTTTTGGGATTATATAGTTTCTTTTTTAACTTAAGTTTTATTTTACATATCATCTGCATATTTTCTGTTTTCTTATTACTCATCAGATTGGCTCTGCCTTGACTGTTCCCCAACGTAACCAAGCCCCTGTTTAATGATGTTTCCTATGTAATGTTAGAAACATCCCTTGAGGGGAATATACACCAATCAGTGACAGCATCTGGACCATGGACGTAGTTTTAGGGGGGGACACAGGGGACATGTCCCCTGCACTTTTTCAAAAACCCGTTTTGGTCCCCTGTAACTGCCAAAAGCAATATTTCGCTACATTAAACAGAGATTCG
>JAVQJG010186309.1:0-28204 GCA_036024015.1 Craterocephalus amniculus | reverse complement strand
GAGTCTCTGAGCCGGTTGGTCCTACTCCTTGGGAGGAGCAGCCTATTGCTGGTCAGGCTTCTCTGTGCACTGATGACAGCGTGCAGAGGGTGGCTGGCATCATTCACAATGGCCAGTAGTTTTTTTTGTGATCTCCTCTCTGCCACCGTCATCAGGGAGTCCAGCTTTGTGCCAACCACAGAGCCCGCCCGCCTGATGAGTTTTTCCAGCCTGTTAGAACACCTTTTTGTTATATTACCCCCCCCAGCAGACAACAGCATAAAAAAGCGTACTGGCCACTACAGACTGATAGAACATCCACAGGAGTTTCCTGCAGATATTAGTGTTTATGAAAGTGATACTTGATTTTTACAAATAAAGTCAAATGCGTTACACACATATTTTTTAGTCTATGGTTACACACTGTACCTGTAAGTATAGGAATGATTTCATGTTGGCCTAAATAACTAATCTAACTCGCCAACTATGTGTGCATGTAAATGAAAATAATGTTCAGCAGTTGGCATTAGAAGGTCACTGAACATGCTCTAAGGCAGAATTAATGATAAAAAGGAAGATACGTAGTTTGTGTACAACAGCAACTTTAGCAAATATAGGGTTAAATGACTGATGAGTATGAAAGGACAAGACAAACACAAAAACGATCAGGACATGGGTTGCTTTATTTGAATGCATGAATTTTTGCTTGCTTTTATTCATGTAAAGCACTTAAATATCAGTTTTTCCATTCATTCTCACCATCAATGGAGTGTTACATGGAAGCTGCTCCTATTTGTAACAGGAGAAAAGTAAGAGGATCAAATTCCCCATAATCCTGAGAAGTGGTGTCTATCCCCTCCCACACAGTTCTTCTTGTTCAGCTTTTTGCATCATTGTGCAGCATGTTAAAGTTTTATACTTAAACACGTGCTTTTTGTTCTTGGGGAGTTTGGAACACAGAAGTTTGCACCTTCTTTCCCACTTTGTGTTTTTTGATAACTGCTCAAATGGAACAATGCATTGCCAATCTCTTATTACTGTCAGAGCAAAATTAAACAAAGTTCAGATGACAAACTGCTTAAAAATGACAGAGTAAATTTTCACTTTCACTCCACCATACAAGAAAAAATTTTAGCTCAATATTATGA
The DNA here is from genome assembly GCA_036024015.1 of Craterocephalus amniculus. Taxonomy (NCBI): domain Eukaryota; kingdom Metazoa; phylum Chordata; class Actinopteri; order Atheriniformes; family Atherinidae; genus Craterocephalus; species Craterocephalus amniculus. The sequence continues at coordinate 27,077 of JAVQJG010186309.1, read as the reverse complement.
ATCACAAGGTTCATTAGAATTCACCAAGCACCATCTAGCCTCCATCAACTCATTTTCCAGCCTATCCTTATACTAAAGTCTACTTTAACTGTCAATTATTCCCACCAAGAATAAGGCATAATTGGCATTCTAATGGCAGTAAAATGACACTGATAAATACTCACCAGTCACAGACCCCACAAGCACTTTAGCATCTCTACTACAGCAGACATTTCCCCCTCTTTAAATCATCCGAGTGAGAAGACACCTGCACATGAATGCATGAAGAATGACATATTTAACCCTCCCACCTTTCCTTCTAGCATGAAATAAAGCTTTTAAATGCAAATACCCAGGAGGCAACAACCTTCTTATCCCATTTCTTTGTCTGCTTTGGGTTAGTAAGGTTGAAAGCTGTTTTGCTCCGCATCTGCATGTAACCACACACACACACACACGCACTCACACAAAACAGTGAAACAAAGCTGCTTAAAAATATATTACAAGATCTCAACAATATTAGATGAAAGGGTGCCATTAAGGAAGTAGTAGTACTTTTGAAGTAAAGGGGAAATCATCTTATTTCAGCTTTTCTGTAATTTCGTTATGCGGGCCATTGGTTGAACCAAACTAAGCTTTACCAATTGTAAATCAGACAGAAATGACAGTATATGATACTATGATGCATCCTCTCAGCATGAAAGCTTATTCATGTATCTGACCGATCCTGCAGCACTGTTGCCACCTGGTCCAGATAGCCAAACTTGGCCATCATTCGGAATTACACATCTTCTTCTTCTTGTTCTTCTCCAACACTGACGCCAGTTGAGCTGCATTACTAAAAGTCATTACAAAACCTGACTTTCTCACAGCCTGGGAACATTTTGACTGTAATTTGAGCCAATAAACCTTCCCTCAATATCCTCTGCTCAGATTCAACTCAGCCCTGAGCAGGTTATGTGGCAGAGTACCACTGCCATCTAGTGGCCAGACAGGAAAATGCATTTAAAGTTTATACAACCCAGAAATTACTTGTACAATACATTTGCCTTTAGTTTATTGTTGCTTTAAACAGACTAAAATCATTCCAATATTGAGTAAAAACATAATCTTTTAAGTGGTACACTGAATAATGCTTTAAAAGTATCATTCATGCAAAAAAAATTGTTGAACTGACATGCTTGAATACAAGAAATGACAAACTAAAACTCACATTATAATGAACTAAGTGTCTTTTGCTGTGCTTAGCTGTTTCCCATCACTAGCTTTCATCAGAGCCTTTATAGCCCTTGCTCTCATTTCCAACTCCAGAAGGGCCAGCTGCTGAACGGACGGCTGGCTGACTTCTGGGTTTCCACTTGAAGGAGGTCCAGCTTCACCGGGCAAACTGACGTCTGCAGACTCCGGCTGTTCGCTCGCTTCTTTAGCTTCATCTTTGCTTAGAGTGGAAGAGAGTGCTAAAATCTCACTGACGCTTTTGTCGATGTCACTTTGGATGTCTTTCTTTGGCTCTGGGTTTACAGCTGGGCAGGAGCCGTCCACTCTGCTGTCCCCCACTGTTGCTGTTGGGTCTGCAGCTTTGACAGTCTGCTCCTCCTTAGGACCCTCTATGTCACTGTCGTAAGTGTCTGCGTTTATGCTCAGGACATCACTCTCCTCGCCAGAGCCACCACCCTCTGTGAAAATAATTTATAAATCACTCAATGTTTGCATTTTTCCTATTTATTCAACACTTGTGACTGAATGTCAGCGGTTTTAAAACTGAGTAAGTTATTAATGACCTTGTTTAGGATCCTCATTTTTTGCCATTTCCTTGAAGCAAGACGTAGAGTCGACATTATTATCCTGCCTAAACAAGTGGAAAGGAGAAAAATGAATAAATGCATAGAAATTGATTAAATTCTTTAGGCTACTCATTCTTTTGTAAGTAACGTGGTCAAATTCTCACTGGCTCTCCAAGGTCCTTTCAGAGTTTTCACTTCCATTTCCAGGTGTCAGCTCTTCCCCTAGACATAAACAACCGCTCTAAGTGAGTGAAATTATTTTTTTGACATTTTTTGTTAGGCTGGCCTTTAATCTCACCTGATAAGATGTGAATGAGACTTTTCTCACATATGGGTTCCAGCTGCCCCCAACACAGCGCTTTGATTTCCTCCAAACTGCAGTCCTGTGAATGACAGTGTGTTTAGGGTTCTGCTGGTGATGGGCTGATTTGATAAATGGACATCGTCTGTAATTTGGGCTGCATAAGTCAATTTGGTAAGTGATTGTTCTATCATTTAATCATCTAAGAAACAGAGTGGCAGCATACTGTATAAATCTCATTTTTCAATCCATATTTACTCTTTTAATATTGATATAGTTCAACAGAGCAATGCGTATTTGCTTTCTATTTAATGCTGACAAATGTCAGCTGTTAACATCTGTTTGCCTTTCTTACAATCTCTGCTCTCAAGTTATGAACTTCATTGCAGCTCACAATAAAACCTCTTTATTATATTTATTCTGTACACCAAACAAGTCATAAATAGCGACTAAAACATCACCAGGTAAGACTGCAGGTTAGTCAATAGTTACGAATTCTAATAATACGAATATTCTGGAAAAATATTAGCTAATAAGCTAAACCTCTGACACATTCTGTTTCCACGTGTTATTTAATATGAAATAATTTTTCAGAATTTTAGTGCAGTGCTTACTTTGTGTGCCAGTTTGTCACACAAAGTAAACACTGGTGCCGCTCAAAAGGTTTGGGAACCACTGGTTTAAATAATATGATTTCATATAGAGATAATTATATATGTAGTTAAAAAACAAAAATAATCTTAAAAAATAACCGGACCAAGCAGCTGGTTGCACAGAGACACAGGCGAGCCCCCGCAGTACTCCCGCATCGTTTCACACGCTGCTTCTCCTGAAGTCTGAGATACAGAAAAATAACTTTTTTCTCGCTCTTGCAGTCTCAAGAACAAGAAAAAGATTTCTCGCTGCTTGTGGAGGATTTAACAAGCTTTATGCTGCACATGAGCTATAATCTTTGACCAATTCTTTTTTTATCTCAGCCATGGTCACTCTGTCCCGCTGACAGAGTAAACAAAGGTAAGAATGTGTTGCCAGTCACAACACTTTTTCTTATTTGTCATGCCTCTCAGTGAAATAGCGTTTTTTCGTTCGCTTCTCTGCGGCTGCCATCGTTACTTTAACACAACATGGATCAGCTGGCTCATTTTAATACACACTGAGTACTTTGCATTGACAATTTATGGTAGAATGTGGGTGTGTAGTGGGAGGAACATGAGCTAAATTCACCTGCGCAAACTTCCAGGAGGAGTGGGATTTATAAAGGGAAATTGATTTACAAAGGGAAAATATAAAGGGAAATGGATTTATAAAGGGAAAATATAAAGGGAAATTGCGTATGCACGGTTTTATAAAATCAGAAGATTTTTTGGCATATGCAAACTTTAGGCTTTGGTCATACGTACACTTTTAGTAAGAATCCTACGCACAGTTTTATAAATGAGACCTCTGGTAACTACTGGTCAGATGAGGGGGCTATACAACGAAACATTACTGAAATGTAATAAATGTGATAAACACTTTTCAATCATGAAAAAGACCGAATGCCAGGAAATCACCTTTAGTTCATCAGGCAGCATCTTCCGCAGTTTCTTCTCTCCTAAAACACGGAAACACTGCTCCAACATCTCTTTTTTGTCACCGATATAAGCTGTGATGGGCTTAAAAGGCATGCTGAGGTCTAGTCCCCCTTCCTCAATGTCACTTCCAATCCTGTCCAGCTCAGGGTCAGCCAGCTCATCTTTGGAGTCCTTGAAGATCAAGGAAAAGAGAAAAAGCTGTTAAGCTGCATAAGTCTTTTTATCTGACATTATTAAGAAAAGATCAGGTTTATGTGATTTGTATTAGATCTACCATAAGTAAAACTATTAAGTTATAAGTTGCAAGTGGATCCAGGGCAAGAAATGCAAATATTTCAGCTCTGTAGAAACATTGGTTTTGTTTACGTTCAATAATGTAGTAAGGATAGATTAACATCTTAACACCAGAAACATAATACAGTTTTTACACTACACTGAACATAAAAGGAACATTAGAAATCAATGGGAACAAAATCTATTAACTGGAAATGCAAATATTGATTCACAATTCAGATGATATGAATCATTCTTGGCTTTATTTTCAGTTGAAAAAAAGAGCAAAACATCTGCACATTAACTTGGGATCTGTTTTTGCTAAATTTACTTTTTGCTTTGTTACAAGAGGAAGGAAAACAGATAATTTATGTAAGCATTTTAAAAGCCAAAAGAGTCAAATGATAATGCTTTGAAATAAAAGTGCTAATGCAAATGGTGGCGCTAAAATAATTTGTGTTGATTATTTCACATAAATATGATGATTCAGTCTTCATCTGCATAAAATCAGAAAGGAGAAATATTAAAGCAATACTTTCACATAATCTTTCACTGTAAAATTAATTATTTTAAATCAAAATGGGATATTGCACCTAAAAATGTACACATTTTAACAGACATGAAACCCCAATAGTTATTCCCAATATTGGCATTTGTTTCTTATTATCGTATTGTCGTGTCGTATTGTTGCTTATTGTTGTATTTTTGTCAATTATAAGAGCATTATAAAGATGCGTACTGCATTCACTTGAAAAAAAGGTTGCTTTTTAAAATAATTCCTTTAAAAAAAAGAGACAAAACAGTTTTACCAAATTAACAAGATAATTAAATCACTGATTCAGCAGATAATCTGCTCAGCCTGTTGGCATTATTAACTCAATATTATCACTGAATTCATACATGGATAATAAATTCAACTTCACACAAACAGGGAAGTTTCTGTAAGAAGCTGAGGGTTAGAAGCACAGCATGTCTCCTAACAAGCCATCTAGACCAGAAGTAACACTTTTCTTCATTGCAGTCTGTGATCCTGTCTTATTAGAGTAAATTTTCTTCCATCTTATGCACCAATCCCAGGTGCACCCCACAGGAATCTCCTACGTCCAGCAACCTCCTCGTCTCCTCCGTCAATATGTTGCAAACTGTAATTACTTCTCATTTGCTTCGACTTTTTTCCAAGGAACAAATCATATATAACCGGAAACAGAGCATCTGATAAGTAGAGAACAGCATCATGTAAATGCGTCTGGATCATTTTACATTTTTGTGTGTGTGTCAAATTTATCTTCTTTCAGAAAAAAACTGTTGTTTTTTTTCTCCAAGTGTATACAGTATGCTTGCTTATCCAAATGCTTCTAATCATTTGGATGACAATTGTTCATTAAAATGTCCAGATCGGGACATCAGGAGAGACCGCCACATGTAGAGATGTTTGCTTTCAGAAGGATGATGGTGAAATATAGACGGGGTCAGAAGGAGCTGCACTGTGTGTACACCATGTTGACTCTGAGAAAGCTTAAGACAGGGAGCTCACAGAGGAGGTGCTGGAGTGGCAGACATGCAAGAGTGGTGGCAGGATGTGTGTGAGAGAGGGTGTGAGGTTTACAGCTGGATTAACAAAAGAGTTCAAGGTGGAGGTGGGATTACATCAAGGCCGGGCACTGAGCCGTCTTTTGTTTACAGGCCAGATTTTCTGTGGACGGTGTGTGCAGACGAAATTGTTATCTGTAATATAAATTTAGAAAGCGCAGAGAAGTGGATGTATGGTCTGGACCGAAGGGAGATCTAAGTCAGTGAGAGCTGGAAGAGATAAAAGGTTGAAAAGAGAGTGCAGGCAGGGTGGAACAACAGGGGAAGGTTTAAAAGAATTGAGATAAACAGCTCAGGACCAGGATGGACGAAATAAGGACACCCTGGATGAGATTACAATAATAAGTTTAACTGTTTGGGAAGAAACTGTGAAATTTGATGATGAGGAGGGCAGATGTTGTGGAAAGATGCAGGAGATGGAGCTGCTAGACAAGAGGAAAAGAAAAAAGAGAAAGGTTAGGAAGTGGTGAACACAAGTGGGTGGCAAGAGAGAGGATGCAGAATGAGGACAGGATGAAAAGGAAACAGATAATTTGGTTGGTGAATGTAAAATACAGCAAGGCAAGTTTATTTTAATAGCACATTTCCTGTAACACACAATGCAAAGGGATTTTTGTAAAATATTGAAAGCATGACAAGCACTGCAAAGAAAGTGTTAAAAATAGTAAAAGACAGCAACAAACAGCAAAAATAACAAAAAAATCATAAATTAAAATTGATTAAAGCAAAATAAGTTGAAAAATACCATGCAAATTTCATGCATAAGTCCATGAGAAAAGACTTGGATTTAAAAGTGTAAGAATTAAGACAGTAATGAGAAACAATGGTATTATAGTTCATCTTTAGAAAAATGTCTAGATACAGTCAGAATAACAGAATTAGTGTTAAAGTAAGTAATAAAAATCTTTCTAATAAGCTTCTTAAAAAGTATATGCTTTACTTAAGATTTATTGACTAATCAAAAAACAAAACTGATACAATATTGGGTAAAGATGTGATTATTATAATTAGCATTATCTTTGCTGAATAATAGTGTGAGACTGCAAAATTACCTAAATTTATAAACAAATGCATCAATATGTGGAGCTGATCAGTGTATTAACGAGGGCTAATGACACACTTCAGCACCTGTGTGTATTGGTTAGTATGTGTTGGATGCAGAACATAAAACAAAAGCAGAACTTCCCCTGAATAGAACAACGTGATCCTAACTTGTCCTAGTATACTTTCCTGTCCTATTCATACATGCATGTCCCATTCCGTGTCTGTCTTTGTGAAATCCTTACTGTATAAACTTTTTATTGCAATAAGGACACATTTTTAATGTATTTTGTACCCCTTTGTCAATGTTCTCTTTTCTCGAAAATGTTTCCATTAAAGAGAGGAGTCTGTGTGTAATACATAAGCTTAAACTGATGAATACAAATTTGTAAAAATTGTGACATTCTTTTTAAATATGCTTCAAATAAAATATTTTTAAAAAAAGGAAAAAATATGAAAATGAGCATACATTACTCATAAGCACTCATAAGCTAATATTTGTTGAGCCGATCGCTGCAATCAGGTGTTTTCTGTGACTCTCAATCAGACTTTTACACCCGTTGACAGGTATTTTGGCCCACTGCTCATCTGCAAAGTGCTCTAAGGGGTTGGGGGGGTTAGATGCTTGTTTTTATTTATGATTTTAAACCCAATCAAATTCATAGCCAATGCTTTATTTGAAAAAAATCATTAACAATTTTACATTTATTATTACCTTTTTTTTGTCTCCAGTCGTTTGAAACTCCAAGAATTTGTCCTTTTCTTTAGTGGAAAGGTACAGTATGAATAATTTTGCAGACAACTGCATACAGTGCTTGTCCACACAGCAAAAATGAGCTTTGATTCTAGATTAATCATTCAGAGCCATTTTAAAGTTAAACACAATTCGTTGCCTGCACCATCTTGAGGCAAAGAAACTGTTCCTCACAATCCTCAATTCTCTTTTATCAATCTATTAGCATTAGCAGTTACTGCACAACGCAAAACCCGCGTATAATTGTGACAAATATACAGTAAATTTATGAGCAGCAATTAGTGGATAATAAACGCCCAAATTGTATTGTGTGTGGGTTTTAAATCTTTCGACCGCACATGTAATACCACGCCAGTTTCCAGGTTTAATTGTTCTTGTTTTACTTTAATTAAAACCATTATTTTGAATTGTGTTTACAGCTAGGAAACGCTAGCATGAATGTCTTACCTCTAAGTGTGACTCCAAGCTTCTCCGTTTACCCCCGTCTTGCCTTTCTTCAGACTGGGATTGTTTTCGCTTCTTTTCGGCGCTGCGTGTCTTCTTTTTCAGCATTTTGTGCTCAACAAGTCGGTCCTTCATCTAGAAAACGGGATGTTTGAACACTCGACTGGTTCAAGTTGAAAGTCGCGGGGAAAATACGTCATAACCAAGCGGCGAGTTTTATCTTCTTCTTCTTGATAAACTGACCTTGAGTCTTATCGCCACCTAACGTTCTGGGGCGGGGGTTTGGTTGTTCAGCGTTTTGGCTTTGTCTTGATAACAAAAGAATAGAGAAATTGTTTCAGGCAAGAATTTCTGTTTTATATTACCCTACACTTAAACTTCGACATATAGCAGATATAAGCATTGTTAGTCCACAATAATAGATTTATTTTTGATATATATCAACCATGTAAAAGTTTTATAACTGAGCACACTGTTTCAAATCTGTTTGGGTTTTTTAATATGTTTGGTCTTTGACTCATTGTAAGAAGAAATGTGTTGCTTGGGACAAAATTACGATATCTACGAGTGAGAAAATCTTCCACAAAATACTGCCCTCCCTTTGAAACATTCTTAATAAATGTTCAAATGATGCAACATCAAAGAAGAAATATTTTAGTTAAATATTCTAGAGAACATATTTAATAAAAATAATTTACTTTATCACAACTTTGCCTTTCCCCCCAGACTTTCACTTTTTTTGTATCCCTGCTTATCTTTTTTCTTTTGGCTTCATGTGGTGCATTGTTACAAAACAGCACATAAAGTAACAGCAACGATTTGTGCTACCTTATTGATATAACTTATTGATGCCAAATATAATATACCAGGAAGAGTAACTGAACCGGCACTGTCACTAAAACTAAATTTTTCTGCCAGTATAGACTTATTCCATATCTGGCTTTTACTTGTCAAAGGAGTAGTTATACACTGATCTACTTGCAATTCCACATACGCAGCTGGATACACTACAATAGTCACCCTTTTGGTTTAATAACTGAGTGTTGAAACTGTTAACATTATCTTTTTTTATTCAGAAAAAAAAACTAAACAATTTGGTTTGGATGAAGTTGAGGTGCTCACTGCATGATGGGAAGTCACCCAGGAGTGTGGGTTTCTTACAGCTTAATTTAAGGATCCTTCAGGCTCACCCACAGCTTTAGGAAAGAAAAGTATTTAACCTAATCTACAGAGCAGAGAGGCTGTCTGACGCCCCAAACTCTAACTGTAAGCTGGTTTTGGAGGAGAGTTGTGTGATAAGCTGAAGGCGCTGCCTCCTGAACCACTTTTACCTCCACGAGCCACAAATAAGCCTGCAGCCGGAGACCTAAGTTCTTTGTTAAGTTATTGTGGTACCAATAAGTCTTTAGGATGGGACTTTCAGATTTGGGACTTGATAGATAAAAAGAGAGATTTTAAATTCTATCTTCAATAAAACAGGGAGCCAATGAAGACAAGCCAAAACTGAAGAAATACAATTGTTTTTACTGATTCCCATCAGAGCTCCCACTCCGACGCTGCAGGCCAGCAGGAGGCCTTTCAGAGAGCTTGTTGGGCATCCGAAGGAATCACATTTGGTTACGCAGACAGCGATCTTTATCTTTTCATTTTCTGAAAAAAGAAAGATTTCCTCCCATGCACAGCAGCAAAGACTGTCAGGTCGATGCTGCATCACATTCTGTAAGAACTGGATAACCATGTTTACTTTGACTAAACCTTTATCTTACAGTGACAGCTGCCTCTTCTGTGACCTGCTGCTCATGTGCAAACTGCAAATACATCCAAACTGTATCCCATCATCACGCTGCACTTCAAAGCTCGCTCAGATTTCCGGTGACAGCCTGTAATAATTCCTCCTTCTTTATTTCTCCTGCTCTTGCCATTTCCCAGATTCCATCTGCCTCAGCAATTCATCAAATGCTGCGAATAAGATTCTTTACAGCACCAACTTCAAACTTGCTGTCATTGCTCATTTACATCCCTCAAGTAGTCACATTTCAAAACAGACTGCACCGTCCTCATTTCTCATGCAGCTGTTTCGCGAGTTTCCAATGAGTTTGCATATTTAAAATACAGCGCATTTATGTTTCCTATATTTAAAAGGACTACAGTAATAATAATGCCAAGCAAAAGGACTTATTTGGAAATGCAGTGTCAGTAGGTGTGTGCGTAATGCATGGGATTTAAGTTTATGCAAAACTATGCATAAGCAGTACCATCAGTGTAACACCAAGATGCTACTCTGCAGATAACATTTCAAGTAAAGCTACTTATCCTGACTCAAATGCAAACACATATGGATAGTTTAAAATCCAACATTATTTACTAAATCCGTACAGTAATCAATATCCTTCACTAAAGGACTGCTTCCCATTAACTTCCATCTGGAACAGGATCTCTGCCGTTGCCTCAAAGATGCCCTCCTCAAAACATCCCAGGTCGCGTTTTCTTTGGCTGGACAGAGACACACAGATTTCTAGGTGGTGACGACACAAGCAAAGCTGTAAATCACTCTAATTGGCTTCCCCGCCTCTGCCTGAAATAAGGTAGGAGCCAATGCAATGGCTGCCCAGGCGCCATGGCGACAGCTGTCTCCACATAATGCAGGTTGTTATCCTGATGCCATCCGCCAAATTATGCAGTGGATATGGCGGGAAGTGCGCATCGATCACAATCACGTCACCGTGCGTTTTCTTTGCAACATCTGCTCCCGTGTGTCAGGATATCGCTTCATTAAAAGGGTAGTAATGGAGCAGGCTCAGAGGAGGGGACGTTGGATTTGGGCGCCATGAAAGGAGTCAGATATACAACCACTCTGATACGTATTGCCAAACCATTCTCTCTGAATTATATTACAGAGTTGTTAAGAGGCAGTTCTGCTGGAAATAGCATTTTACACACACCGACATGGCGGTCACAAAAACAGACTAATTTTATCCTCATTTTGTCTCCAAATGAGCAACATAGAGAGTGTATTGGATACACACCTAAGGACATGATGTCTATTAAGAGGTGTATGACAGGCTTTGGAAACATACCACACTTTTAATTGAGGTGGGGCTGTATGATTTTACAGAAATAAGGACATTTTTATCAGTGAGCTGATCATCATTGCAGGTGGAAATGAATAAGCCTTGTGTCATTTTGCATCGAAATACATGACATTTGAATATGCTAATGTGCTTTATTAATTATTATTGTCCCATTAATACACAGGCTCACCCAAAGTTCTCATTTCAGACTGCTGCAACACTGATATTTTTGTACTTTTTCTTTTCCTTGTTACTGTTTCTTTCAGGGCTCACCACAGCAAGTCATTCAGAAGCTTCAAAAACAGGAGTACAACGCATAACACGTATAACACCACCACCTGGCACATATAGGTTAATGTAGCACTAACATCAGTTTTGTTGTAGTGCTAATCTATGAACAGTACTACACATTGTTCATACATTTTGACAAATATTAGATTCAGGAAGTTATAGGAGACCAAATTTAGGGAATAAAGCATTTGTAGGAGAATTGTCATGGACCAAGATGTGTTTTTTTCTATTTTTTAGCAATACACGTGATTTTTCAGTGTCAGTCAGAGGGAATGTATTATTCCAGATAATGTTACAATAGTTCAAATGAAGCTCAAACAGGGAACAACAAAAAGATAACAATGCTTCTACTGCAAGCAATTCTCACTTTAAAAAATAATCCTAAAAGTTTGAACAGTTTTTTAAACAGCTCACCAGTATCACCTAATAACTCTACCATCCATACAGTAGTTGTATTTATGCTATGTTTATGTTTTCTATCCCCAGACTTATATACTAATATTATTTTTGCCACCTTAGTCTGTTTTGGAACAGTGGCATGCTGTAGAGATATTTCAAATATTTGGGCAAGTGGTTCGTCTATTATATTAACTATGGCTTTAACTGTCTTTAAAAGTCCACAAACTTCTAACAAAGGCATCCCCTGAGAGAATTAGATCTTGTTTTTTAACATTTTGGAGTAAAAGCAATGTCTCTTTATAGAGTAGCCTTCTAAATCTCTCTCACTCTTACATTTAAGCTTGAAATTAAGTTTCTTTTGAGACGGGGGCCCACGTATGGGACATAGTCACTTAAGGGTTTAAAGATCTCACTTCAGATTTAATTAACACCAGCTGTGTAGAAAAAAATCATCTTGTAAATAATATGTGTTACTTAATTGTCCCATTAATACACAGGTTCACCCAAAGTTCTCATTTCAGACTGCTGCAACACTGATATTTTTGTACTTTCAGGGCTCACCACAGCAAGTCCTTCAGAAGCTTCAAGCTTATAAAACAGGAGGGATAACTGATGACACTGTGCCTCATTTAATACCTTTTAAGATTTTCAAGAATTGTATGATCCTCAGAGGCTTTTCAAAATTGATCAGTGACATAATTTTACCAACTTGTATTAATGAAGTTTATTTTTATATGTTGTGTATATGGTTTTATACTATTTGTTTTTTTTCCTGCTGTATATTAATTATGAAGATTCATTTTCTTTTGAATTGACTTCAGAATTTGTCTTTTAATCCATGGGTTTTTTGTTTAATTTAACATGTGCTGTCTGATACTCATTCCTGATCCTACAGTATAAAACCATGACATATTCAACACACCTTCCAACCGTAAATGCATGTTGGAGCAGAACCACCCTTTTATTTGATACTCATTCCTTTCATCACCTCAGTTGGACACAAACACCTTCCATCAAGCCATATAAGTTGCGAACAGTAAACTCTCCAATCAACACATGTGTTTGATGAAATCAACACTTATTGACAGTGGGATTTATTTGTGTGGATTTACTTCTGTGCTAGATGAAGAGGTCCAGCTGCGCTTTTCTATCTTAGTTCAATTTCTTCCTGACAAATATTTCTGTTTGATTCTTGACAGTTTTTATGTTACATGTTCAGATTTCCGCTTTTGCATGACAGCAAATGAATAGTTTGGATACAGAAGTTGTGTTGTTCTAACTAAAACATGAATGTTGGACTTACAGTAAGGGCATCATTTGGAATTCAGCTTAGAATATTTGAAAACCTTTGTAAATAATGCAAACAAAGTAGTTGTACCAGTCATTTTGTTGAGGGTTATTTCAATACTTCTGCTGCAAAACAGAGCTTGCTCCACCAGCATACGGAGGGACTGGTAGTAAAAAACATGTAGGCTTAGAATGCACATGTAGTTTAAGACACACACAAGTCAAAATTTCTCAGTTTCCATACGGAAAAATTGCATAGAATACTTCTGACAGTTTGAGTGCAAAAAGTGCCAAAAAATTGCAGCAATATGTTTGTGTCTCTGTCAGTTACTTTCTCATTAAATCCATTGCACAACATTGCACTCACTCTGTTAGTGAGCACATTTCTAAGGTGCCTGCATGGCCAAAATAAAGTTGTTATCAGCATATCTCTTATCATTACTGGCCTGGTCAGCATGCAATTTGTTAAGTTTTGATAACATTTTATTTTTTATTTTTTTACAGCTCAGAGTTCTGACTTCTTTATGAAAGGGAATCTGATCAACTGCTATTTCATGCAGTTAGTGCAAAATGCAATGAAGAATTATTTCAAACTGTAAGTCAACATGAAGAAGACATGCATATCCTTGATGCCAATTGAGCTGCACCTTTTAAATTACGATTTATAATGACCCAGTTTTATAAAAGAACTGCCGGTTTGCTGACTACTGATGTGTTTTGACTTTTGATTGAAAAATCAAACAATGTTTAAACTGTTTTGACAAAAATCCTTAGACTCCTTTGAATTTCTTGAGAAGCTTTTGACACTGACACACCATCCCTGGACTAAAAGCTTTATCAATGAACAGTTTGTGAAGTATATGATCAAAGCTTCAGGACTCCTTCAGGGATCCTTGTGATTTCTTTAATCAGAAAAACACAATCTCGTACAGTTTACTGGGTTTCAATTTACAATAAGAACACAAATCATAAACTTACTGTACGTGATCCTTAGTAAATGTGTGATTTAACTTGATTTAATGCATAAATTCATTTAGGATATATCAGCATTTTTTTGTTTGAACCAGTTCATTTTATTATAATTAATGCATGAAAGATCAGGGAATAAACTGATTGATAAAGTGTGACGTGATGATAAATCATTACTTCATCTCTGGAATATGAATTATTGATAGATCCTGAATTAAATTATGTAAGAAATGATGCGGAGTCATCTAATGACCAGGAATTATGGAGAGTATACAATTAGACCGACTTATTACAAACTGTTTCCACTGGTTTTTGTTGAGGCTAGTATTTTCTGCATTTGATACAAGTGTGACAAAATTCACAAAATTGTTAATGTAAACATGGCAGTGCACTTAAATGCAGGTTTAATGTGAATGTATAAATATACTTACCTGAACCACCTATGGACTTGCGTTATATCTCTGTCTGTAATATAACTCCTTATATTTTATTAGCCTATATACTAAGCAAAACATGTCAACAAAGACTTAATCTTTATATGCCACCCTTTCACAACCTACGGTACAGATCCACACAGAGCAGTGAATAATGGCACTAAAACAAACAAAACAGCCTTTTTCCTGGCTGTGAATCAGAACACAACATCCTGATTCTGTCGCTCAGGATGTTGTTAACTTAAATATCAATTGTTCTCAGATAAGCAAGAACTTTATTCTGCCGTGCTCTGAGGCATCTTGTTAGACAAGTGCAAAAACAAGGCAACTTGAACAGCAAACAGTCACTGCCTTGAGTAATGAAACCTAGCGATGTCTGGTGTAAAAGTCTGTTTGTTGCCTCTCAGTGATTACTATGTAGGAGCAGTGTAGCTCAATGAGAACAGAAGTCGTTGCGTTGGGAAGCAAATTTTTAGAGACAAAGCAGGAAATTAGAAACCCTCTGGCTTCTACAAGTCGGTTTAAACTGTAGCAGAGAGCTCTTTTAAAAATGCATGGAGCCACTGAGCTCTGAATGAAACATGCTGAAGTACACCAAGCCTTGTTGGAAAAAAGCATGTATGTAGAAGCTTATAGGGAACTGTGATTGAAAATGCAAATATATATTAGGTAAATAATAGCAGTGCAAAACTGAAAGCATAAACAACAGCAGCAAAGCAAACTGTTCAACCCTGAGATGCTTAACTATGGTGGTATCAGTTTAACAAAGTAAGCTATTTATAGGCTCCTCGTGCAGTGCATTTATTACTATACTTTTACATCATCATACATTATGGGTTCATCCCTGAAAACTCTAAGTGTCTTACTGGATGTAAACTAGGACACATTTTCTCAATGTCAGCAACCAATGTTTTCTCATTCAGGGTCGTGGGAAAGCAGGAGCCTATCCCTACAATAAGCAGGTCAAAGGCAGGGTACATCCTGGACTTGATCCAAACGCAGTTCACAGGCAGATATGAATAACAATGCAGAAATAAAATTTAAAAAATCACAATTCAAAAACTTAACAAACCTAGCTTGGATGAAGCACAGACTGGAGTTACCTTAAAGCAGAGTTAGTTGACAAGAGAGCAGAAACTGTCCAAAAATCAGAATAGGGTCCACACTATGAGGCAGGTGAGAATATCATATTCCAGGTAAAAGCTGGAAAATGGAGAAATCGACTGAGCACAAAAATAAAAGTGACAACAAAAAACATTTAAAAAAAAAAAAACTAAATTACTTGAAGTAACCCAAATCAAAACCCCTGAAAAACTAATTTTAACTAGGCTAACTTTGAGAGTAACCTGAACAGAACAAATCCAGTTTTTTTAAATCCACCCCAGACCAAATTTACACTAAATCAGATGCATATCTGATCCTTTTCAAAGTGACCTCAGTCTGAAAGGTCATGTTGCATTTCTTTCCACTACGTTGCACAGAAAATACAATTTTACATCAGAGGAGGTGGGATACAGCAGGATCAGTTGGACTAAAACACAATGTAATTTTTCCAGCTCCGATTGGACAGCCTGATACACGCTTGAACACATGATGTAGCATATTCACTATATTTACCTCTATAAACGCAAAATGCCCTGTGTGACGTCATATCTTCCATGTATGTTTTTCACATTGAACTTATAATGCGTGCAGCCGTGCTAAAAAACGCATCGATCATTTAAATCTGAAAATGTGAACCCAATTATTAATGCAGCGCCTGTAGATAATAAACACCCAGTTGTGAACATTGGCCTTGTCCCACGCGCACAGAGACTCCTTCTGAATCTGAATCTTTTGATGATACCACAAACTTTAGATTGTGGGATCTTCAAAGCCTTTGCAATTTTACATCGAGGAACATTTTCTTTAAATGTATTTGTTCAATTTTTAGTCACAGTTTGTTGCACATTGATGAAACTACCTCTCTATAAATCTGAGAGGCTCTGCTTCTCTGAAATGTTCCTTTACCAGTTAAGCTAATTGTTTATTATTAAATGTTCCTCCAGTTGTTTTTATTTTTCTTTATTTTCCTACAGCCTTTTGCTGCCTCTGTTTCAAATATAATTTTTGAGAGCTAATGCTTTCATTTGCTCATATCAACATCTGTTGTTTATGTTCTACTGGGAATAAAATATAAGTTCAAGAGATTTGCAAATTATTTCACTCTGTTTTTATTTACATATTTACACAGCTTCCGAACTTTTCATGATGTGGGCATTTGCTGTGATTAAAGTCCCGGTGCTGCTGGCAGCACACATGAACAGTGGCCTCTTGGAGATTTTCATTAAGCATGCATATGACACTTGATCACCTTCTGCATTTATTTTAAAATACTGCTTCAAAAGAATTCACAAGTATTTTTTTTCCCCAATGACAGTTAGAGCTTATTTACCCCTCAATCCTCTATCCAAATTTCTTATATTACAACTGGGCTGAATGAAAATGACAAAAAGAGGTGTTATCACAGCCAGGGTGAATTCCACATAAACCATTCAGGTGCTGTCAGTCATCCTCCGGCTGTCAGTGCAGTAGTTCCACCACTGGGATAAGCTCCACAATACTCAGGCTGTAAGCCTTGAAATTGTTTAGTAAATAACATAAAGAAATGCATTTCTTTATGGGACAGGCAGGGAGATAACGCAGTAGATGGAGGATGAAAACAGTGCTGACGTATCTCATCTGCACTCAATCATGTGGGGAGCAGCCTGGAAATAAGCAACATGTGGGGTGGCATGCTTGAGGAAAGGGAGGTATGGAGATATTTGGAACTCAACCTGTCTGCACTCCTGCCGAGAAAGAGCAATGAACTTTGAAGTTTCTCTGGCGCGCAACCAGCAGCTCAGTTGCAAAGGTTCCCATGAGCTGTGCTCCGTGTGTGTTTGAGTTAGAGAGTGAACAAGCAGGCAGATACAGCCTGTCGGGTCTAGCAGGGTGAGATGAAAACCAGGCGCAGGATGGGATTTGGCCTTCCACTTTCCTTTGATACAGTAATTGAGGGCTAAGACTGAAAGGGAAACTGACAGGCTCTTGGTCCTCGAGGGCCAAACCCTGGCCTTTTGGAATCCTCCGGCGCTGGTTCATTCCCCAAACACTCAGCCCAGGTTGGGTCTAGACATTTCTCATTTAAAAGAGAACAGAAGCAGAGATAGGTGAGTTCATTGTTAGCTGCTTGCTTGGGGAGTGTCCCGGACTGTACCTACCACCTGATGCCATCTTAAGCTAAAATCCGAGTAACTTCTACAAAACTATCAGAAGGAGAGGCAGCACAAAAGGTTACCTGCTGCAAAGGAAGAAAATGTGGGCTGATCTCTAAAGAATGACTCTCAGATTTTTATGCAGGTAATGCAACCTATACTGGAAAAAGAACTCTAGCAGTTATACAAACAAGTCCATGTAAATTTTCAGCTGATAAATCACCAAAAGACTTATAAAACTGCATATTTCATAACAAAACTGTCAATCAAACCAACTAAATACTGCAGGTTGTTTCTGCCCTTAATGCCCCATGATTGAACTTTGGCAGATTACTCTCTAATGAAGACTAATCTGGCATTTGTCTTGCATCCTGTCTCTTCTCCGAGCTCTCTCCATCCAGAGGTCGTAGCAGTGTTGGCTTTTTTGTTGCCTCGTGCTTCTCTTTTGTTTTTAATTTTAAATTATGCATCTTATGTTTATCTCTGCACACTGCTGTAGAGCACTTTGAATTGTCTTTTCTTTCTTTCTTTCTTTCTTTCTTTCTTTACTTCCTTCCTTCCTTCCATCCCTCAGTTTCTCCAGAAAAGATCATTTTGAATCTCTTTACTGAATCAACCGATACTAAAATAATTATTAATTATTTTGCTACAGCCTTGTATGTTATTTTTCCACGGGTGTCACTGTCACTCCACTAAATTTACATAAAAGCTAAGAATTAAAAGCTTACCATTGTAGACAAGGCGTACATGGTTATTTTTGTTAAACTAGAAAAACAGGGCATTTATAGTGATCCACATTTATTTGCATTCAACTAAATTGAAACTAGGGTTTCTCCTACATTAGCAGTTCTTTGGGTAACATAATGTGTATGCTTAACCATTTTTTTTATTCTCCACCACACACCATTATCAACACCATCACCTCCCTGTCATCTCAAGCAGCACCCTTACAGGCAAAAAAACGAAAGAAAGAAAAACCCTTCCTTCTCACCCAGGCCGACATCCTTTGCCTTGCTGATGTGGCCGGTGTCCAAGTGTGCCTTCTGGGTCTTAGAAACCTACTGTGTGTAAAAAAAAAAGAGATTAATGAAGAAAAAGCATGGAAATTGTGCCAATAAACCCCACCTGGCAACACAGCCCAGCCCATCTCTCTCCCTGCAGCAGAAAGAAACCACACCATGCTAGTAAACATCATAATGCAACATTATAAAACATGGAGCGGTATGAATATTTCTAATCGAAACATGGCTTTATCAACATGGCTACGGTAAAAATATTGGTATGTCGGCAGGTTTACTTGCTTACTTGTATTTGAGGTGATCAAAAAACACAATAATATGTTTTCCCCCTTTTTTTAAAATCTTTGAATGTGAACCTGCAGTGCATTCATTTATGTGCTCTTTACATACCTTTATCTTTAAAATAGGACAAATTTAGAGGAAGAAAGTTGAAAAGGAAAAAAAAATCTTAGAAACTCAAGGTATTTTCAAGAAGACAAGCCTTTCCTACAACCTCTAAGTCTGATTGGCACCAGTCAAGCCTGACATATTAATGCCATTTCCAACTGTCAGGAGGATATTTACAGTCACTTAAGCCTTGGACTTATTTTTGGAGAAACATTTCCCTCACTCTCCTTCTCCGATAGAGAGGGAACCTAAATGAGGTCAGAGAAAAACATACGGAAAGTCTGTCAAGGAGCGTACTTGTTATGTGTTTGTAGACAAATAGAGAATTGTTGTGCACAATATAAATCTACTGAGGAGGTTAAAATATTAAAAAAGCTGCAACAGATTCACTGCAGTGAGGTCAGGCCTGCTGCTCAGTTTCTCCATAGATGGCACTGTTTTATCACAGAAGAGAGGGAAAAGTCTCTTAGCTGCCCAGAAACAATGAAGTTCAAGTTGATGAGAATGATGAAGTTCAACCCAAGATGCAGATACATGATGTTTGCATGAAATTCACATGGATTAAGTTTTGATTTTCTCTTCTAAAGCAAAACTAGTTGAGGCAATTGTTCTGTGATGGTGCTTATTTGTTAATACTTTGAATATTTTCAATGTTCTTTTTGAGGAATTGTTCTGTTTAATTTGTAGATGTTAACCATATGATCAGCTTGAGAGGGTAGTTTTAAGAGAGACTGCTCGAAAGTCAGGGAAGGTGTCTTGAAAAGAAAATCTGTCTTAAGTCTCAAGTGTGTATTAAAGCTCCTTTGTGCTGAATATTGACTTCAGAGTAATTTAATTTGATTGCACTGGATGGCTTTGGAGCAATTTTAATCACAAAGGAATTATTACATACTGTATGTTGCCTGCGTGTTACTGGCATAAGAACAGTATAAAAAGGAGCCACAGACAATCCTGGCGCTCGCTGCTAAATGGCTTTGTAACTGAAACGTGGCATGACTTCAGTTTTTATGGTTTGATTGAACTGGATGTCTTTAACCTTGAGCTGTAGCTGTATTTCGAAACATAATCTAGCAATGCTCGTAAAAGCACACCACTCTGGGCACTTTTCACCTGTCATTTTAATCTTTTTGCACCTCAAGTGATTAAGGTCAGGGAAAAAGAACGTTTTCTCACAATTTTTTTTGTAAAGCTACAAAAATGGTAGCCTTTCATGTTTTGTTTTTGAAATGAGAACATGCGAGAAGTTTAGTAGCCGTCTACAAATAAAAAAAGACAATGTAAACATACTTAGATTATACATTTGCAGATCATGCTGGTCTGTAGACACCAGGTACGTGTACATATATCCCAAAACACCACCACAACTTCATAAAGATGCCATTCTAATATTTGTTCAACTACTTCCAACATACTAACTCAGGTTTTTCAAAATCACATTTAGAAGATTTATGAATGTGGTAACTATTATCTCATGTCTGTATTGTATTTTGTCATATTTCTTTGCTTTTGTTGTATTAACAGATATTTGAGATAAGTTATATAGTGACAATGATTAAATACTTGAATCACTAATAAGAAAACATAAGCCTGCTTTTGACAAAACAAGCAGTTAGTTCAGGTAGATTTGCTTCCCTAAATCTAAAGTTCTATTACAGTTCACTGAAAAATTGGCTACACCAAGTAAGGGTAAAAGGGTAAAAGAACAAATAACATTATAGAAAAGTATTTTTTTTCAAAGTTTAGTCATTTTGTAAAAGTGGATTATTAAAAGCTTTTCGAAGGAAAAAACTGAATTTGTAGTCCTGATCTCATCGTTCGGGTCGTTACAATGTCAGAATGCTTTGGCTACAAATGTTCCATCACTTTTATTTATCAGTCAGGATCTTGGAACCAATATAAAACAACCACCAAGCTCATGGAGCAGGAGGGGACTGTGGGATGTAAAAGACTTGCATAAATAACTCGAGGTGATACTGAAGCCACGATTAATGCTTGTTTCCACCCAACTTTACCTTAGTAAAGTATTAGCAATGAACATTATAAGTCATTGTGGTGATTTCTTTTTAGAGCTGTGTCTGACTTAATCAGTTACTTGTTTATTTGTCAAAAAGAAATGCAAAAATATATATTTGTACAATGTTCCTAATGTAATCAAGTGAAATTAACTAAATAGGAAAAATACATTTTACGAAGTTAATTATTAATGTAATATAGCAATTTTCTAGTAAGAGTAAAGGCGGATTTGTTTGAACAACTTATAAGACTTTGGCACAAACCCTTCCCCCACACTTCCGAAATGACCCCTGAATACAGATGAAGGCAGAAAGGGTGTCCAGAACTATGCACACCCTCAACATTAAAGCACATTTGAAGATATAAATTAGAGTGATTCGCACTTTCTGAGCTAAGGAAGAAGTTCTGTTTGATGAGACTTTTCTACTCTCATGCCACTCAAAACACTACATGTCACGTAGAGCGCTGGTCACGTGTAAAAAGAAAGGGAGTGAGGTAAAACAGTGATGGTGACTCTGGGAGTTTCCTATCTGATTAAGATTAATTACCGTATGCCAAGATAATAAACATACTCTGAACAGACATGATGCTCTATTTAGGGTAACAATTGCACCTTGCCTTGCATACACTGTGCAAGACTTTCATGCACCGTCTATCAGCTGCCCTTCAGCTCGTTCATTGGAGGAGCAGGAGGAAGCCTCCAGTGAGCCGGTTCTTGACTGTTTCTGCATGACAATAATGTTTCAAAGGCATTACGCCCTAAACAATTCAAAACAAAGAGACAAGTCTGAGCTGCTGCAAACCCCAAACTACTTTCAACCTGAGTGCAGTCAAACTACAAAATGCGATACATCATTGATGCTTTAACTACTGATGTTCTCCCGTCAGTGGTCCGCTGAGTACCCTCATCATCCATCACAAGTTCCTCTTTTCTTGCTCCTTACACCTGCACTCTTCACAAATGAGCTCCCAAGATGGCTCCTGTCTATTCCACCAATATCAGCCATTTTATCCTGTATTCTACAAGTGTTCCAAACAAAACAGCCCTCAATCTGAGGCTGACGGATCGATAACTGAGAAGGATAAAAAGATGAGATCGTGGCTCATATTTCTGTTTCCTGTAACATTCTTCAATCAAAATGTCAGTCACATGAAACTCACATACTGCAGATCGCATGGGTAAGGGTGAGGAGTTACAAAGAAGCCGGATTAATCTTCCACTGGATAAAAGATACAGGCCATCGCAGAGCCAATCAAAGTTTTAGTTGACTGCACTAACCAGCTGGAGGTCCGTCAGATTGATCCAAAGGTGTAAAATGCAGATATCTGACGTGTGAAAATGTTTCCTGGCAGGCATGCGCCCTGTGGCGTTTGGGTGTTATGCACACTCTGTATTCTTCACACACACAAAAAAGGTGATGATTCCCAAAATAGAGAGCAGACATGATCCAGTTAAGCGCAGTTTTGGGTGAAAGTTACCCTCCAAAGAAACGATATCCGTCACAGAGATGACATAAAGCTTTGCACAAAGAAAAGCTGTAAAGGTTGAGCTATCCTTATTCATTTCTATTCATTCAGTGTTCTTTGTTCATGAGCTCAGTGCTGCTATTCTGTATTCTGAGAAAGAACTTCGACACGAGCGGCACTTTATTATTTAATTAGACAGAATCCACCCATGTAAAGTAGATGGCAGTTTACTGAAGTGAATTTAAAGACAGTTTCGTAATGTCTTCTGAAATGACAGTGTCTCCAAAAGTCATTACCCCCAATCAACAATCGCATTCTTTTCACATCATTCTTGGCTCATCTGCCTCTACAATGGGTCTTACTATAGTGGAAATTAACTAACAGCGCTTCTCTGAGCTTTAAGATGCTGAAGCATGTCTCATTAAAAGCTGATGCAACATATGAGTGCACATGTGTTCACAAGGCGCCTCAGGTCTTAGTGGATTAATTAACTCCTTACATTTAAAGAAGATTGACCTTCAATAACAAGATTGAAATGGAGGAAAGAAATGACTGGGGCTCAGTGTGCACCTTAAATATTTCAATTTGAAAGCAATCTATATTTTACAGCCTTTAATTTTTGTTTACAGTATTTCATACAAATGCATTCATAAATGATCAGTAAAAACATTTTTGAAGAAAACGTTGAGTTTTGTATTTCTTGTAGGTGTGGGTGTCACCATGAGGATATGTGGCATTAAAATCTGGGGTGTTAGCCACAAAATGTGGCTACTTCTAATGGAAGAATTCCCTTCAGAACCACCAGCCATTATTTTATCTGTTTGTTTTACACATAGGCATTTCAAATGAATGAGTCACTGAGTAGAACTTGATAAGCTGTTGGCTCCATTACATTTAAATCAGACATGTTAGAGGCAAAGCAGGTTTATTTATATAGCAGTATAAGACCATTCCAAGTGCTTTACCACAGCGGGGTGTAGAAGAAGCAGTAAAAAGTACTATAAAAACAAACTTTTGAAAGAAATGAAGTTTAAAAAACAGAAATAAAACAAATAAAATAAGACATGCCAAAACCATTTAGTTCTTTGTAAACTAACAGCAGGACTTTGAAGTGAATTTTTGTGAAAAGGCAATGAAACCGTGGATAACTGAGTTTTATGAGTCTTTATCTGCGTGTGCCTTGATTATGGACAAGTTCAGGTGTGTTTTATCTTCTTTATTTAAAAACAGTAATGGTAAAGAAAAGAGTATTCATTTTACAGAACAGCGTGTTGCATTCAGTGACATCGAGTGCAAAATTGTTCACAGCATCCCACTGAATGCAACCCTGAGCCAGCCTTTACTTGTTCAATTACCAAAGATAAAAAAAAATCATAAAAGCAACAGAATATCTCACAATCTATCATCATAAAAAAAAGCTGAACACTATTAAAATATGTTAATAATAACATCAATAGCAGCGATAAAGCATTATTACTGTATGAATAACAATAATAAAGACAATTCTAACAATAATAGAAACACAAAAGGCCAAATATCTATTACCTCTGGTACCTCTTCACTGGTGTAGAAGTAACTGAAGGTAGATTATGTAACCTTCATCTATTCAGCTTCTCCTGAGCTAATGAAAACAGAACAATTTCATACCTTGTTCTTGTGAATAAACAAAAATCATATTGCAAAAGATCCCTAGGACCATTAAAACTCTGACATATTTCCAATCCCTTTAACAGAGTTTGTAGTTACATAAAATGAGACTAAACAGTTCATTTTTCATTACATACGGTATTTGTTGGCACGAAGTGTGAACAGTGGGAACAAAGTCCATTTCTCTCAATCGCCTGAGTGGAAAAATGTCTTTACATCTGCCAGTCAACCTGCAAAGTTTCATATTTGGCATTGTTGGACACATGAAGTTTAAAGCCAACCTAAGCCTGGGGCAGGGGCCTGCTGCTGAATGTAATCACCTTCTAAGCAGCTGGGCATGTCTTCACCCCACTGACACAATAGATCATGGCTTTGATGGAGCATTTTGACCTATGACTCCGTCTCTTACACCACTTGGCTCGACCTGCTCATTAGCAGGCCCAAGGTTCCAAATCTGCCATCTGTCCCAGAGCTAAGGTTCACATGGGACCCCACTGTGCCCCACTGCACTCTCCGTGCTCCTCCTGGCTGAGAAGCCAAGGAGCAGAAGGTGACATTCCAACTCTCTGTCGCTCTCTCATTTAACTCCAACGCCTCTCAACCCCCGGGTCGAGTTTTTTTATTCTGAGCGAGCCCGAATCCAACCGAGGTATCGCTCTGCCAGCAATAACTTCAAAAAGAAGTGGAGAGAGGGTACGGTGTGTTTGTTTACTTTGTTTACGATGGGAAGACGGAGCAGGGAAAAAGTGCGTCTGTGTGGGAGTCTCAAATCGGCAGCATCTGTCTTTGAACGTCTCATGGTGTGTTTGTGTGACTGCGCGCACACACCCCCTCGCAAACATTTGCTTATATCCACTGCCGGTGTGTGCAGGGGGAGAAGAGCATGGGCAAAAATAAACATCTCTTTTCCTTCTTTTTCTTTTAACACTATTTCCAGGGGGCACTGCTACTTGATAGAGATGTGCAGACCCAGCTCAGCGTGACAATCTTCACTTCTCTTCTGAAAGTCACAGAGAAATAAAAGGAGGAGCTGTGCAGGCAGAGAGGAGAATGGAGAGTGGTGGTAGGGAGAGTAAGGAGACCGCGCTGCGACTCTCCTGTCAGAGCCTGAAGCCTGTTTGGTGCCGACGCTCAGCGTCGCCTAGGCTGAAATTCGGACAGGCTCTGACTTTCATAAATCAGGGAAAACAACTTCCACAAGATGAATGAATTCCTCCATCTAATCACTTTCAATCTCTCAATCTTTGTAGGTACATTTTTCGCAGCTAAAGAGATTTCATGGAGAGTGTAAGTAATGTCTGAAGAATGGAGGCATTTGTTCTCCTACCATTAAATGTAAAGAGGATGTCAATTTGTTCTCAGTTATAATAATGAAAGCTGTTTTTGGTTTGTTTCTTTTTTTTCTTTCAAAGAAAGTGTTTTCCTTTTTATATGGGTTATCAAATCATCGCAGCACTCTCCACAATTTAAACTGCGATAAGATATTTTCTTTAGCCAGACACATGGACACAGCTTTCATTCAAGGCAAAATAAATGATGAAAATCATTACAAATATAGCTTACATTGCTGTACAAAATGTGGTTTGATTGCTCCAGATTTATTTCCAGGATGGCCCACTAGGGGCCAGTAACAGAGCATCTGATCAACAGCACTTCCCAACAATGCTCTGTATGTCTGACACTTCTCTTGGATAGACAGTTCACTGGAAATGTAACATTCCCTATGTGGTTTTCCTGAAATACAAACACACAATGACAGCATGTAGAGTTCTGCTGATGGGCAATAAATGTAATTTAGTGCCTAATTTTGT
This sequence comes from Craterocephalus amniculus, assembly GCA_036024015.1. Lineage (NCBI taxonomy): Eukaryota > Metazoa > Chordata > Actinopteri > Atheriniformes > Atherinidae > Craterocephalus > Craterocephalus amniculus. The sequence continues at coordinate 1,306 of JAVQJG010186309.1, read as the reverse complement.
TCGTAATCTAATAAAACAAAAAAATATGACGGTGCCTACCTTGGTATTTATGATACTCTGTGCTGGGAAGTAAAGAAAACCTCCCGGTCTACTGGTTCCAGTCAGGCCTGCAGCAGGAATGATGCAGGCAGAATATTTTATGGGAGAGGAGAAATAAAGCATGGCGTTAATGTAATGTTGCAAATGACTCAACCTCTGATGCCTCTCTAGTGAGCATTCAGCATTGCCACCTCTTCATCTCTCCATCGCTCCCTTCCCTGGTTTTCCTCTGGTGACAAACTCCAGCCTAAGTCTTATATGCGAAGTTTCTATAGCAACCCTGTTGCCAGCATGATTTCATCAGTTAATTTCCCTGCAGACTGCTTGACAAAGTGAGAAAAATAAAAAATAAAAAGAGTTTGGGCATCCAGTCGACTTTGCTGGGGTGAGGGCACGTTTTCTTGCGCTCAAATGTCTAATGTGTTAAATTGTGAATTGGAACCAATAAAAAATGTACGATAAGCTATTTTTGGATCAGCTCAATAACCTTAAATTTAGAAGAGCAAGACTCGCCGTTAACAGGTTTTTAAACTATTGAAGTCTCAGCAGGACCGGAAAATTTGTGTTTGGACTTAACAAGACATCTGTCACCTTTTTTCCAGGGGGTTCACAGTAAAACCCAATGAACAGTCAACAGGAAAAACCAGGCGTTGGCGTACAGAGGACAGGGCACAACCTGTCTTCCTGACTGCGGGGGATGCTGGTGTGGGTGGAACACATACAGCCTCAGCATTGATGGGCATTCGAGGGGGCCGCTCACACTGCTGGAAATCCGGCAGCTTTTAGGCTCTGACTGTGGCCCTGGAGGTCTGTGGAAATGTCAGTCATGTGCCCTTGGACCCTCATGCTGGGGCCTGAGCTTCACTGAACCTGGCCCTGCCATCCTGATGCAATCCAAACATTTTAATAGGCTGCTTCGTAACAGCACATACTGTACAGTAGAGGCTGTATGGATACCCTTAAATATATAAAATAATTCTGGGAAACTAGAAAATTGGCCACACTGATTAAATAACTTGATTAAGCTGTGGTACAAGATAAATAGATAAACTGATTTATCTAATTTTTCAAACTGGAGAATAGAAAAAGCTCATGCTACTACTACTACTACTACTACTACTACTACTACCGTCATTTAGCAGACGCTTTTATCCAAAGCGACGTACATTTGAGAGAAAAACACAAGCATAAATTCAAGGAGTAGGATACAGTTCGAACAGGTGGACTCCTGGTCATCGATGTTGTTATGTCAAGTGCTAAGATCGTG